>CAKNYM010047114.1:2625-101733 GCA_932195095.1 Andricus curvator | reverse complement strand
TTCCTCCTCGAATAAAGTACGTAAACGTAGTTTATTGTCTTCTCATACATTTTCCAAAGTTTCAGCCCGATATTTTATTTACAAAAAAAGTTCTTAGATTCAAAAAAAAATTCGGAAAATTGAAGAAGTGAGGTCGGTAATGTAGGTATTTGACTGTGTCACATACCCTTAATGCGGTGTTTCGCGAATTGCGATCAACAGGGCATAGTTAACAAAGGCAGAGCGCTCCAGCGGCAGCGTGTGTTGACTTCAACTCGCTGGCATTTCCACAATTTTCAACCGATTTTCTTCAAATTTTCAGGAAAATTTTCCCAAAGTCTAGTGAAGAACTTTCTCGCGATAAGTTATTTCAGCTACCATTTTTTCGATAACCTGCCCGCTGGTTGAAGTTGGCAAAACGCGGTTTTCGATCGGAATTAATTTGTTATTAAACAAAAACAAACATATTACATTTTTAAACAAAGTGCGTTGCTTATAGTCATCGAGTATGTATTGAGAATACGCCATAACATTTTTAAGCATTTTTATCAACAAAAGGCCGAATACTCGCGAGTTGTGTTTTATAAAACGTCGATTTTCGATCGAAAAATTTTGTAAGTTTTTGTTGTTTATCTTGAGTAATAATTGTCGAATGAAAAAGTTTGATAAGAAAAATTTGTCGGTCGCGTCAATGTGAATACGAAGGTATATTTTGTTTTGCGTTTCGGCCACCTTTTTTTTCACCGATCGATTTTGCCGTGTGGTCAATACTTCTACGCGGTTTCGAGCGCTTAACGAGTTGTTGCATCCGTCACCTCAATTAACATAACGACAGAAAATATCCAATACAATAGGTTGAATGGAAAGGGAAGGGGTGCTCTACTGGAAAAAGGGTAGGGGTGTGTGTCCTTTCACATACACTGGGAATCTCCTTTAAGTGCAATTTCGGGTCTGGTGTCCTAAGTGACCTTCACTTAAATTGAACACAACATTCGCTTGCTCCGAACGTAATCATTCAGGACCGCATGACCATATTTCTGTTGTATTTGAACGCATAATAACAGCTGACGCAACAAACGCGCTGAGGGTAATACCCTCATGCTATTTATCACGCACGACTGAGCACCGGCTCTCTCTCGGCCGCACGGTCCCCGCATCACGAAAATGCCGAGGACTCAAATTCTAGGAACGAATAAATTGGAGTTACATAAATTGGATTCCCAGTGTATTTTCTTTTTCTAGAATTTAGAATTCAAATATAAAATTTGAAAGTTCTCCAGCCTTTCAAATTAGATGAATTCGAATCTAAATTTATTCACCAACGGTAATTTTCAAGTTCAGACATCGAATTTAATCTTCAATTTCGTGAATCACAAATTTAAGTTCTTTGAGTTTGAAATTTGGAAATTTCAAATTAAAGAAAGGACTAATTCTTTCAAGATTTTTTTTCACTCCAGCAAATAAAAAAAGTACTTATAATAAAAGATGGAATTTAATCAATTAAAAAAAATTTCAGATTTCAACCGTTCCCAGTTTCCCACATTATCTAATGTCTAAATATCAATTATTTCAAAATAAGTGTTTTAAATTTGTAAATTGATTAATTCCAATGCTTTTTACACGCTTTTAAATAGCTAATCATTAAATACAGACACCATCCAAGTAAGACGACTTTGAATTTGTTAAATAAAAATATCTAAAAACTGTTTGCAATGAAAATAATGAAAATCTATAAGTTACCACATATTTCTGAACGGCATCCAATTTCAAAGTAAACACTCAAAAGTAAAAAAATTCGAGTTTATAGTTTGAAATTTGAGTCTGACATAACTGACCTTCCTTTGCTATTGTTTCATTACACTTAAAAAAATTTCATAACATAAATTTTGTTGGTATATAGATAAACCTGTTTACAATTTTTTGCGTCATTATGACACTATTATCTTTCGCGGTGCGAAATAACGAAATATGTTTTGAAAGTTATAAATTATGAATACATCGTAGTAATATGTGAATTTCATAAACTTTATGAATGGAAGATTGGTGACTAATAGTGACGTAGTTGGCATGGCAAAATTTCACATCTGCTGAATTGTTTAAAATGTCTTTTTACGCTTAAAATTGTTAGAATTATAATACGTCGTGCCTATACGAAAGAAAAGATTCCGATGTATTTATTTCGCTGCGACATGTTTTAATTACAATGCCTAATCATTCGTTGAAGAGGGAATTCGTATACATTTTTTTAAAAGAAACATAAAGTATATTTACAAAACGAACACTTTTCTCATAATATGTATAATTGCCAGAATTAAATAAGAGGCACGACATTGCACTTTTTTGCAATTAGTAACGAATGAGATTATTTTCAAAACTTTTAAACCACCGTACAAATTTGGGTAATTTTAACAAAATTTAAAAAGGCAGAATTTATTGACAGTTAAATTTAAAGTGATTTTGAGAATAATGTATATCTGATTAACAGATCAAAAAAATAATTTGTAAGGTTCCCGGCCACTTAAAGGGTATCAAATAGGGTGGTACAAATTTTCTTATAGTTTTCATTCTCTCACCCCCTCCCCCACATTTCTGAGGTTCCCGAGGTGTATCGAATTTTACATGCAAGTATTTTCTTCAAAATCAATCACAGAATACGATTTATTAATTACTTTTTGAATTCAAGCTTAATAAACCCCATACAATTATAGGGTTCCAAAAAGTTTCCAAAGTAGAAAAACGTGATATTATGTAATATTTTTTCGTTTATTATTATTTTCTTGTACAAGTTGTTTTTAATAAGCGAAATATTATTCGCTCATGATATTTTAATGTCTTACGAATAGTTTAAATAATTTATTGTTATAGTTATAACAAAACTAGAAAATTGCAGATTTTCTACATTCTGGAACTTTTTTCGATTCTTTAGTCCTACAGAAATGTTAATCAACTAGCATTAAAAATTATAATTGTTTAAACAATTTCTTATTTTCCATTATTTTTTTTTCTTCAGAATTTACCACGAAGTTCCGCTTTTTATAAATATTTCTACTTTTCTTCGGCTCTTCAGTTACGAACAAAACTATAATCACTAAATATGAACAATAATTAATCATTGTTTCAACAATTTTGTATTTGAGGAAAAGCCGCTTATTATTATTAATAATAAATTACGACTTTTTCTCAATTTTTTAATTTTTCTTTGCCTATCCTAAGTTGATTCTAAAAAAAGATAATATATAAGAATAAATTGTTGATAAACAATTATGGTTGTTATTTTTAATTAATTATTATCTCATTATAACTGAATGGTGGTAGTATAGAACTAGATAACTAACAAAATGTGAATCGTTGGAAAGATCAAGTTTGATTTAAAAAAGTTATCCGGTTTCAAAGAAATAGATGTGGAATTTTATATTAACTTAAAAATGACACTAGCGTAAAATAGAGGTGACGCAGCTGCGGATAGCGATTAAAAATCGTTTTTTCAATTTTTTGCATCCATACAAACTTGCACTGGAGATATGGGGATGCTGAGTGCGAATAAAAAAGGTCGAATAAAAAAAATTCTGTTCCGAGAAAATAAAAATTAAAGATCGCGATATCAAAGTAGTATGATAGACATTTTTTGCTAAAAATTACAAAAAAAAAGAAAAGAATTATTTTTTCATTAAATGAAAATAATTTCAAGAAATATCAATGCGGAAAGGTCAAACAAATTATTTCTATGTTAAATTTCAAACTAAAATATTGTTAACATTTAAAAAAAATTATTGTATCAAACAATGATATATCGAAAAAATTCTTTTGTCATAATGTGTATTTGATTTTTGAAGAATTTTCTTGGCAATAAACCCAGTTTCAATAAAAATGTACATTATCTAGTTCTGCACTGGCACCCTTCAACTGAAGAGTCGAAGAAAGTTGAAGAATGTAGAAAAAACCGCAAATTTCGAGGTTATTATAAAAGAAGATTGGTATGTAGAATAAAAAATTTGGAAAATATCAAAATATTATTATCAAATAGTCTATTGGGAGTACATTTTTTTAAAATCCACACGTTGATTTTGTAGAATGTTTTTTGTCTCTCCTGGACATTTTCGATCACTTGGATGGGGGAGGGGGCGGTGCAAAAATTTGGTGATTTATGGATGCTCTTATGGTCTGATAGAGTGTGACGTAAAAAGGGAGTGAAAATTATGTTGAAAGTACATGTGTTCTTGACATCTTTTATGAATGGTCTGTTGGTATTATTTAGGCAATATTTGTTTGTTCAACTAAAAACCTAATGGGATGGACAAATTTACACATTCCGTAGGAGCACGTCATATAAGATTTGGCCACCTGCTGTTCGTAATACGGTAAACATTAAATCACTCAATTAATAAGAAATGACGATTCCCCATTCTATCAATCAACGAACCCGCACGTTCATATACATACATATATAAAGTGAATCAAAAAATTGTCGATTAGTTTAAACATTAGGAGTTATCAACAATTCGTGAAAATTTCACACCGAAACATTTACTTTTTTGCGTGTAATTAAGCTACGTGTTTGTTCAATTAAGGATAATGCAGATAACCTTTTCTTTAATTTTGGTAAGATTATTTAACATTATTTTACAAAATGGTATTTACAGGTTCCGCAAGCCCCATGAAGTTTAACACGTATTTTCCATATGAGAAAAAAATACGTTTTTGCACATTTAATTCAGAATCTTCAATATTAGATGTATCGAGTTGATCCTAAATATTTCTCTTCACAATTAGCCATAGAAGACGAATTAAAAATTACTTTTTGATTTTCACTCCTATGAGTCTATTTTATATATAGGATCCACAAAAAAACCCATAAGTGAAGAATTGAATTTTTAGCGCTAATGATTTTTTTTGCGGTTTCTTTCAGTATAAATTATTTTTCATACATAAAATATTACTCCTTCTAATAATTAGATGTTTATATAAATTGTTTAAACAATGTATTATTACTTATAGCAATTTTCTCTTAGAATAGAGTTAGGAAGTCACGGTTCTTTCAAAATTTTTTAAATTTTCAGTTAGAGCGAGGCAAAAAATAATTCTTAAAATTTGTTTTATTATTTATAACAATATTCTCAGAATAATGTTAGAAAGTTGCGGTTAATCCTGATATTTTCCATTTTCGTCCACTTTTCAATTAGATTAGGGCGAGGATTAAGGTAATAACTTATTCAAGTTAACAAAAATAATTGCTTAATCCATTTATAATTTTTTAAAATAATATTCTCTATTAAATAATACTAGAATGTTTCTTTTTTTTCTGAAATTTCAAACTTTTTGTCCACATTTCATTTATAGTGAGATAATAATTAATTTAAGTTAAAAAACAATTGCTTTAACAATTTATTATTATTAGTAATAATATTCTCTTTGAATAATGCTAGAAAGTAACGGTTCTTTTCTGAAATCTTCAACTTTTGGTCCACTTTTTACTTAAAGTGAAGTAATAATCAATGAAAGCTGACGAAGCATTTGTTTAAACAATTTATCATTGTTTAAAACTATCTTTTCTTAGAGCAATGCTAGAAAGTTGCGGTTTTTTTCTAAAATTTCCAACTGTTTGTCAAACTTTCAATTACAGTGAGGTAATAATTAATGCAAGTTAATAAAGTATTTATTAAAAGACCTAATTATTCTTTATAGGGGAGACCACCCAACAGTATATAATGATCCTACAGTAGATAATCAATAATTATAAACACACATATAAGTAAAATACTCAATTCTAATTTTAATACATTAACACGTATCGTGTTTTAATTATGAATCATAGTAAATTCATTATTTTACATACATTAGTATTTTAAATTAATGATTAGCTGCTGTAGGATCATTATCTACTGTAGGGTGGTCTCCCCTAACTATCTTCTCTAATAGTGAAACTAGAAAGTTGCGGGGTTTTCTGAAATTTTCCAATTTTCTTCAGGTTCTCAGTTATGAAAAAAACTAAATAAGCATCAAAGAGAATCATTTTGTGAAGCAATCTCTTTCTTTTGTGGATATATTTTAATTAATATTTTTGTTTGAAAATTGAACTATTTTGGTAGAAAATTCAACTATTTGGTTCAAAATTAAACTATTTATTTGAAAATTTAACCATTTGGTAAAAAATGAACTTTTTTGTTGAAGAATCATTTTGTTGGGGTGAAAATACAACTGTTTCGTAGATAATTCGTCTTTTTTGCTCCAAAATTAAAACATTTGGCTTAAAATTCATGTATTTTGTTGGAAATTCACCTTTTTTTGGTTGAAAATTAATCTTTTTGGTTGAAAATTCAACTACTTGGTTAAAAGTTGAATTATTTAGATTAAAATTAATTTTGTTGAAGATTCACCTCCTTGGTTGAAAATTTAAACATTTTGTTTAAAATTTCTTTGTTTTGTTTAAAAATTAATTTTTTTTTTCTGAAAATTGAACTATTCCATTTTTTGTTAAAATGTTACCTTTATCTATTGAAAATTCAACTATGTGGTAGAACATTCATGTATTTTCTTGAAAATTTCTTCATATTTTTGGGTAGAAAATTAATTTTGCTTGTTGAAAATTCTTCTATTTGATAGAGTATTCAACTGTTTCGTTAAAACTTCATCTTTTATGGTTGAATTAAACTGATTAGAAATTCATTTTCTGTTGTTCTTGAGAAGTAATTTTTCAAACTGAAAATTCAAATATTCCATTTTTGTTTTAAAACTTATATTTTTTACTTAAAAATTGAACTATTTGGTTAAGATTCAACTATATGGTTAAACATTCAACAATTTTGTTAAAAATTTAATGAATTTGTTAAAAATTGAACTATTTTGTTAAAGTCATATTTTTTTGTTGAAAATTCGACTGTTGTTTTTTTTTTAATTTGTCCTTTTAGATTGAAAATTCATCTTTCTTGTTTGCAAGTTCAACTGTTTGGTTATTAATGCAACTTAAGAATTTAAAGCCTTTCAAGAATTCTTGAATTCAATATAGTATCTACATTAAATTTATTTAAGTGAATTTATTCTCCTGTGATTTCCCGTACTTGCGTGAAAAATCACCCGATTTCCTCTGTTTTTATAGCTAGCGGATGGCCCCTTAGTGGATTTTGAATAATTTGCCAAATTTTTGAAACAGCTTATTGAAAAAGAAGTCCGAATTAATTAATAACTTTTCGAAATTTTTCTGATATAAAATCCATTCCCAATATGTTTCAGATCATCTTTTGAACCTTTTCTAATAAATTCTTCCAACCAAATTAAAATTATAAGGTGAAAATAAAAATTATTGTTCAAAATTATTTGCAGGCATTTTTTGCTGTCGTTGCTGCAGTGGATGTCTTTCCAAATTCAAAATTATATGGCATGTCGGGTTTTGCGAAAAAAGGAGGCACTACTGGAGGTTCGAAGGGTAAAGTGGTTCGTGTCAAAAATCTGCAGGAATTGCAGAAATATGTCAGTGATGCAGTACCTCGTACTTTAGTCATAACTGCGAATATTCGCTCACCTAAAAAAGTCACTCTCATGCTGGGGTCTAACAAGTCTATAATTGGTTCTTGGAAATCAAATGTTATCAACAACGTTTATTTTCATACAGCACGAAAAGCAGGCAACATCATCTTCCAAAATCTGGTTTTCATACACGATGTGAGAAATATCGCTAACGGTGATACTCAATTAATTTTAGAATTTGGCAAACGTTATTGGATAGACCATTGTACCTTTGACGGGCAACATGTAAACAGGAAAGATTTAGGGAAACTACTTAAAGTTTCAACTGTTGATTACGTGACGATTAGCTATTGTAAGTTTGTTAACCATTTCTTTGGTTTGATTCTTGGTTATCCATCAGATGTTAAAGCTGATATGGCTAAGAACAATAATTATCCTCGACTGACTATTATGTTCAATTATTTTGAAAATATTAAAGAACGTGCGCCGGGCTTGATGCGTTTTGGAATGTTCCACGTTTACAACAATTATATTAACAATTGCCCCTCAGGATTTACCGTTAGTTTTCAATGTAAAATTTATTCAGAATTTAACTACTTTTCTGATCCAAAAAATCATTTGGTATTACTTGATGATAAGGGTGATGGTTTTTTTAGAGATGCCGGAAGTATAAATATGCCGAAAAAACAAATCTCTAAGGTAGATAGGTGGCGTCCATCTGTGGACTATAGGTACAAAGCAAAAACACCAAAATACAGTCGAAATTTTTGTAGACAATATTCAGGCGCTGAAAACCGAAAATTACACTTTGCTCCTGATAACTAAAATTTATTTTGTAAGAATAACTTGTGTATATACTGTATATATGTATATTTATTTATACTCATGATATGTATATATTGAGAATATATGTACATATTGAAATTTATTGTAAATAAAAAATTTATTTGAAGGCACCTAAATTATTAGTTATCGTTTCTAAAATTTGATGTTCTTTCAGAATATTTTTCTGAACAATTCATTTGAAAGACCCATTTTAAAGTTTCGAAAAAAATGTCATAGCTTTCGAAAAAATAGTTTTAAATCTATCTATATTATACGAGTTTTTTCATTTTTCTGGAAAACAGTTCATTCTAGATACAAACTTCTCAAATATATAAAGCGTATCTGTATGGAGAAGTATGACTTATACTTAAAACATTTTTTCGCGAAATTAATACTTTTATAACAAAATGATGAAAATCAAATTGTCATAGAAGGATAAGATCTATATTATTGTATTATTATTATATTATTGTATAAGATAAAAATGCATTATTTCCAGATCAGTGATTTTTAATTTTAAAACATTTTTTTCGTAAGAGAAATTTTTCAAAAAAACACATGAAAAAATCCTTCTTTTGCTTGAATTAAACAAAAAATATATTTAAAAATGATCTAAAAGCCTTTTTGGACTTTCAAGAATAACAATTTCTGCTCCTTTCAGGCAGGGGATTTACAGCGTACACTGAGATTCACCTACGTCCTGCTGTCCGTGATTCTACATTTGCTTTGTCAGCCAGGACCGTTCAAACAAAACGTGACGCATTTTGAAAATGTTTGCTAATTTTTTTCATAAAAGATAGCTCTCGTTAAAAATCAAATTCATTTTTGATTTTCAAAACCATAATTATTTCATCAATAAATTCCTCTAAAAAATATTTTCGGTGATCATAGATACTTCCGTATGGGGCCGTGCATAAATTACGTTAATCTTTTTTCAGAAATTTTGAACTACGTACCTCACGTAATTTTTGCCGACAACACTTTTCTCGTTAATTTACTTAGGGGTCATCGAGAAATAACTTAAGACGATTGGGGTGTGGGGGGGGGGTTAACTCTTACTATTTCTTATGAACACGGAGAAAAATGGATGTTTAAATGTAGATGTTCAAAGGGTAAGATTGTTCCGCCTAACATGCAGATATTCATGCCAAACATCTACTATCTTTTTGAGATGTTAGGCGTAAAAATATTTTTATGTTAAACTGTAACATATTCAGATGTTAAAATCATCTGAACGCATGCGCATTCGAATTTCACGACTATATTTGACGTCTATATAATTTCTATATTACAATTATGGAATATTACAATTTTTGAACATTTTTCAAAGAATAAAAATTAGCTATCCTTAATTAAAAT
The DNA here is from genome assembly GCA_932195095.1 of Andricus curvator. NCBI lineage: Eukaryota > Metazoa > Arthropoda > Insecta > Hymenoptera > Cynipidae > Andricus > Andricus curvator. The sequence goes on along the minus strand of CAKNYM010047114.1, from coordinate 92,109 downwards.
TGTACGACTTTTGTCTGTCTACACGACGGAACAATGTTCTTAAGTTTGAGGTTATATTGACTCGAACACCTTTGAACATTTGACACGTGATTTGACAAAATGTATGTGAATTTATAATAAAATATGAGTTTAAGTAACCTCAAATAGATAGAATTTTAAATGGAGATTACATATTATTCGTTCTCAGCTTACTTACCCCGTTTTTATTTTTTATTTTGAATTAAAAATATAAACATAACCTCAGCTAGACTGAATGTATTATCTGATCGGCATTTCGTACCCTGTATCTGTTTTTCGTTCATGTACGAAAATTCAAGTTTAGTTTTAAATTCACAAATAAGTTATCAATTAATTCCTTAAATGCTCAGAAATAAGTAAATTCCTCAAATATTTACAGCCGTTAGTTGACATAACCATACATGTAATATTTCGGATATTTCAGGTTGAACATTTTGGATGTTTCAGAGTAACATCTCACTTTTTAATATCTACAGATCCTAACTTTGAACATCTAGATTGCTGTCCTATAGTTAAACATAAAATATGTTAACTCTGAAGATCTAGATGTTACGTTTAAACATCCATTTTTCTCCGTGAATTAATAAAGTAGTTCAACATTTAACCATGTAGTTGAATTTTCAACCAAAAAATATGAATTTTGCCAAAAAATTGTAATATGTCATCCTCAACCAAAACAGATTCATTTTCAACCAAAAAATATGAATTTTTCCAAAAAATTGTAATATGTCATCCTCAACCAAAACAGATTCATTTTCAACCAAGCAGTTGTATTTTAACTATAAAAGATGAAATTTCTACCAAAAAGAGATGGATTTTGCAATCAACATACAGAATTTTCAATAATAGTTAGATTTTCAACCAAGAAAGATTTTTCAGTCAATAAAGAAAAAAATTTGACTCAAAATGTAGAGAACTTTCAGCCAAAAAAGCGAGCTTTCTACAAAAAGTTGTGTTTTCGACTAAATTGATCAATTTTTAAACAAATACTTAAATTTTCAACCAAGAAGGTCAATTTTCTACCAAAAAGACGAATTTTCAAACAAATAATTGAATTTTTAGACTGAAAAAAATCAATTTTCAATCAAAAATGGAATAGTTTAGAGACAGTTCAAAATAAAAATTATAAATTTCAAACAAGAATTTTCTACAGAAAACTTGAATTTCCTACCAAATGAATTTTCAAACAAAAGAAACTAATTTTCTAAAAAAATTTCCTACCAAAAAGAGAAATTTTGAACAAAGTACATGAAATTTCAACCAACTTGTTGAATTTTCAACTAAAAAAGGTACATTTTCGAGCAAAAATGGAATAGTTAAATTTTCAACCAAACAAAAGAATTTTGAGTGAAATGATGAACATTCAACTAAAAAAAAGAAGTTTTAACAAAGTATTTGAACTTTTGACCAAACTATTCAATTTTCTACCAAATTGTTGAACTTTCGAGCCAAAAATAAGAATTTTCTACAAAACAGTTGAATTAAAAAAAAAGTTAACGCTTAACAGAAACAGATTCATTTTCAAACATCAGGCAGTTGCATTTTTATCCAAAAAGATGCAATTTCTTCTAAATGAAATGAATTTTCAAATCAAAAAGAAAAAAAAATTCAATCAAATTTTTGAATTTGCAATAAAATTATTAAATTTTGAACCAAATAATAAAATTTTCAACGACAAAGGTGCATTCTTAACTAGAAATTTAATATTAAACTTTTCAAGCGAAATGATTGAACTTTCATCCAAAAATAGTTGGATTTTATTATTAGGTTCTATTAATTCAGCTCGCATGTAAGTCGGAAAACGAAAAAAGCTAAGAATATAAAGTAGTTTAAATAATCATTGAAGTTCATTTTAATACTTTTAAAATATTATATTTGAAAACTGAAAATTTTTCTTAGAAAACAAAGTAAATTTTCCATTGCATATTTTTTTATTTCGACCTATACACTTTTAAATTCGGACTACACAAAATCTTGAGGACTATGCAAAATTTTACGCACTGTAGATATTATAAAATTGTACGTTTGTAACATACAAAAAAAAATACAAAATATGAAAATTAATTTAAAAATATTATATATTTTTGCGATATATTTGTTTCAAGAGTTTACAAAATGACTTCAATTTTCGTTTTTTAAATTACAGGAAGTAAATCATAAAATTGAATTTAGTAAGATGCATAGAACTAATAAAATTGTTCAAATTTTCATTTGTTTAAATCAATAATCTAATTGAAAATATTGAAAACTACAATTGTAACGATTTTTTAAAATGAGTAATTTAGTTTCCTCTAAGTAACTTTTTCTACACTGGATATTTCGTCGACAAATGTAAAATATGAAATGAATATAAAGTATATAAAAATAAAAACAGGATTTTTGAATTTTCATCCTTTTCTCTGGAATAATTTCTTCCTTCATTAACTAAAAATTCTAAAGCTTACAGCAGGAAAATCTCTAGCAAACATTTTTCGAGCATTTCCCGTTCCTAATTATGAATAAAAAAATCATACTCGGTGAAAAGCAACATAATCCTCTAAATGAATCTGATTTTAGACAACATTGGTAAACTCTCATTGAGAGAAAATACCAGTTGGCAAAGAAAACTGTAAGGAAGCCGAGAGAGTTATTGTGTGAAAAATATAAAGAAAAAGTTTTGTTATCTCGATCGTACAAAACTTGGACTGTAACTTCATTAATCCCCTTCCTACCTTGGTACAATGGCCACGAAGAAATAATGTTCAATGAGGGTATACACTTTTAAAAGAGTCTATAGCACCACCAGTGACTCCTAAAATAGCATTAAAAATAATATCATTGTAAACGAAGCAAGTAAGAAAAACAATATTGCAAAATTCAGGAATTTGACTTGAGCTATTTATAAATTAAACTTTGTTTATAAAATTGTCAACAATTTTATTTATGTAACGCACTCTAAATCTGTGCAGGTAATTAATGTCCAAGATATTATAAGACCAGAGAGTTATTATTTAAATTTTACTGACCTACTCAATGCCCAACGCTAATAATAAGGCATCTTCATTTAAATTCCCGATTTCCGTTTTCGATTTTTTATTTGGGATTGAACTGGTCTTTGCACTTTATCTGGCATTCTTATTTAATAAGGATGACTGAACTTGTCGTTTTCATTTACTATTTTCGTAATGATGTTAATTAATGTCTTTTCCATCTCACTTTATTGCAAATTACTTTTGTTCTCGAGTAACTCTTATTTAAATTACTGATTCCTGAAAGCAATCCTTTCAGGGCTTTACGCAAATGAATATATGTTTTTATGGATGAACCACTACCCAGGTGTAATTTTAGTTAGTTCAATATTCTACAAACAGTTCCTAGTAAATACGATGCACATAAATTCATTCCAAAATTGAATCGTGTTTGAATTGAAAGCTGAAAATTTAAATGTGATATATATATATATATATATATACGTTGTGATTTCGCCGTTCCCTGTGACCACCCATCTCACGGTTGTGCGACGTGGCCATAGGTGTGATTTACCGCGGTACTACTGGGGGCTATTGACATTTTGTTGGATGGCAGTTGCTCTTAGTGGGACCCTGCGGTGGTTGTTTAACTTTTTTTCAAATTATATATATATATATATATATATATATATATATATATATATACATATGAATGATTTAGACATAATAATAATTTTTATACATTTTAACATATAAGAATGATTTCGATTATTGTTTGCATAAAATTAGTGACTTATGCGGTAACACCCTTTGTATAAATATATATCCTTCGCAAGTAGAAAAAAGCTGCCCGCCGTGTGGGCATATTCTCATCGCGCGCGGCACGCTTCGCTCGTAAGTTTGAGCGCGCCTGTTAGATCTCGCGCTTCGCGCTCCATAAAGTATAATACCTCGCAGTACGCGCTTGTACATTGTACTTTCCCCGCATTTTTGCATAGGAATTTTAAAATTAGAGGAGAAACCATCATCAAGTAAAATTTAGTGATTGTGAATTCTCTTTTGTTAAAGCTTCTTCGGCTTTAACGAACACATTCTCATCACGTGTCTCGGGAGAAAAAAAGTGTCAGAGGCAAATTTTTAGATCTAATTAAGGCCAACAATTTTGTTAATAAAAATTTTATTGTACCTTGTGTCTTTGTTTCAAAAATTTAATTTGTTTATTTGCAATGTCATTTTTCACGATTGAAATAAAAACTACGCGTCTTACCAAAAAATATTTATAACAAATTTGTCGATCATATTTTGGTGAACATCTTTCGTCTATTCATTTATTTTCGTATGTTGTTCTATTTTTCAAAAGTTTTAATTTTTTTGAATGCCATTTTTTACGATTAAAACAAAAACTACGCGTTCTAACAAAAAATTATTTGTGACAAATTTGTAGATCTCTTTTGAGTGAACAACTTTTGTCTTCATTTTTTTCAAATCCTGTATTCGTTTTCCAAAAAATTAATTTTTTGTGTTATTTTTTACGATTAAAACAAGAACTACGCTACAAACACTTTCGCAAAAATAATTTTTTCTGCCTCAGAAGGTCTCAAAACGAGGATATTTGGTGAAAACCGACGAAGACAAATTTTACATAAAACCTTCTCATTAGGATGAGAATGTAAATTTCAAATAAAATGGGTTTGAATTTTGAACGAAAATAAAGTATTTAAAATTCTAAGATTAAAGATCAATCTATACTAAGAACTGGGTGTCTTTAATTTTTTCCTGCCGTATACCCTGTCACTTCTAAATTAAACCTTTTTCACATTTGGAAAAAATTAAAATAACTTTTACGTTTAAAGCGAATTCGATTTCCGTAGAATTGAGGTGCGTATAAATTTAAAACTTCAAAAATATTTGCTTCCTTCAATGGTTGTAAATTTATTAGATTTTCATACAATTTTACTGTTAACATTCTCAAATTGTTGGATATGTGAGAGTTACGCGGCAGCGTAAATAAAAGTCAAGGACACAACACTTTATTGTAAAGTAAATATCTGATATATTTTTGAGTAAAAGGTACAAGATTGAGTGTTTGAAGAAAAAAAGTAATTTAGCTTTATAAATCTGAATTGAGCACTGAATAAAAGGAAACTGTAAAAAGACTGAAAAATAGGAAAAGATACAAAGCTGTGAACAAAGGGTTTTCCGCGTGCTTTCCCGACGGCTCGTCACGACGGAACTGAACTGGTGTTAGGCCCTTGGGTCCTTAGTCAAGAGGCCAGCCCCTTCCACTGCTTCCTTGAAGTATCGCAAATAGCGCTGAATCTCCAACACAAATATCCGACTGAAAATTAATATTTGTCGAATTAACCATTTTTGAAATGTTGTGTAGGATATGCAATTGTGCACCTCCCATGAAACCCCATAAAATATTTGTAAATGACCTGAAATCTTTTTAATTTGTTTAAAATCCCTTGAAACCTATGAAATCTGTGAAATCCTTTGAAAAATGTAGATATAGTTGAAAGCCCACAAATCTTTTGAAATCCATAAAAATGTTTTGAAGTTCTTTGGAATCTTTAAATCCTTTAAAATCTCGTGAAATCTGTTGAAACTCCACAACATCCCTTGAATATCCGTGCAAAATGTTCAGAAACCCTTGAAATCTGTTGAAATGCCTAAAGAACCTTAAAACCATTAAATATTTCTAAATCGAATAATTCTTTTGGAAATCGCTTGAAATCTTTTGATATCCTTTAAATTCCACGAAATGATTTTCGAATCCATATAAATGTCTTGAAATCCTTATTGGAATTTTATATTCCTTTGAAATCCCGTGAAATCTGTTGAAACTCCATAACATCGCTCGTAATTTTTGAAATTTCGTGAAACTTCCTTGAAATAAAATCTTTGAAAATCAATTAATTCTTATCGAAATCGCTTCAAATCTTTTGATATTCTTTGAAATCCCACGAAATGTTTTTAAATCCATAAAAATATCTTGAAATCGTTTAGAATTTTCTTATCTTTTGAAATCACCGTGAAATCTGTTAAAATTTCACAACATCCCTCGTAACTTTTGGAATTCCGTGAAAATTTCTAGAAATTCTTCGAAGTCCGTGAAAATGTTCAGAATCTCTTGAAATCTGTTCAAATATCTAAAAAAAAAACTCAAAATTAGTGGATATTTTTCAAAATCTTAAAAATTCTTTGAAATTTCTTGAAATCCTAGCAATTCTTCAAAAGTCCGTGAAATCTTTCAAAACCCCATAAAATCTAGTGAAATCTTTTTAAATCAATTAATTCTTTTGAAAATCCCTTGAAATCTTTCGATATCCTTTGTTATCCTGTAAAGTTCCATGAAATCCGTTTAAATCCACGAAGCTGTCTAGAAATCCTTTGAAATCTTATAATTCCTTGAAATCTCGTTAAATCTGTTGAAACTCCACAATATTCCTTGTAATTTTTGGACTTCCGTGAAAATTTCTTGAAATCGTAGAGATTCTTCGAAATTCTGTGAAATCTTTCAAAATTCCATTAAGTCTAGTGAAAACTTTTAAAATTATTAAATTTTTTTGGAAATCCCTTGAAATCTTTTAATATCCTTTGAAATTCTACGAAATATTTTTGAATCCATAGAAATGTCTTAAAAACCTTTGTAATTTTATAATCTTTTGGAATCCCGTGAAATCGGTTGAAACTCCATAACATCCCTCGCAATTTTTGGAGTTCATTTCATTCTCAATTTGGAATAACATTCCTGAAAATATTCTGAATCCCTTGAAGTCTGTTGAAATACCTAACGAAAACCTAAAATTAGTGCGGTTTATCGAGAACTTTTAAACTCTTTGAAATTCCTTGAAATTTGAGATATTCTTCGAAATAACGTGAAATCTACGAAATCCCTTAAAATATGGGAAATCCTTCGGAATCTCTCAACATTTCTAGAAATTTTTAAAAATAACTTTATATATTCGAAATCATTGAAATCATTTGAAATCTCGTAAAATCCTTTAGAGGCTAGGAAAACCCGTGAAATCTAATAAAACTTCCAGCAATCCCGTAAATTTTCTAAAATCCCTGGAAATTTTTGAGATACTCTGAAATCGAACAAAATTCTTAAAAATCCCTTGAAATGATTATAAAATCGCTCGAAATTCCTTGGAATCTTTAAAAATACCCTAAAATATTGGAAATTCTAGGAAATTATTTGAAGTTCGTTGAAAGCCTTAAAAAAACCCTTAAAATCTTTGGAATCCTCTAAAATCCGTAAAATTCTTTGGATTTTTTTTTTCAATCCCTTAAAATTCGTTGAAATATTTTCAAATACCTGGAAATATTCTAAATATTTGGAAATCCCTTGAAGTATTTGGAAATATATGAAATCTTGCCACACTGAAAAGTCGAGAGAGATCAACCCCTACTTTAAATTCAAAATTCAAATAAGAAAACTGTTCCTAATAGCTGAAGCTGTAAATTTTTTTTTTAATTTGACTGTTTCAAACTTAGACTTCTTTAATCTAATTTTAATTGAATGACTTTTTTAAGCCTTCTTATTAAGTCCGAAACCAATTTCAAGCATTTTAAACTTTAGTTTTTGATATTTCAAATTAATTCAAATTACATTGTGTAAGTCGAGTTCAAATTCATTTTACTTCAAGTATGTAATATCCTATACTTAACTTCATTTTATTATTGTAAACTTTTTTTATTACAGTATTTTCTTTTTCACTCAACGGATGGCAGCTTTTTTCCAAATATGTTTTCACACATTTGGGCAATGTTCACCTTTATTTTTCCTCAATTTTCTTGCATTATCACGGTTCCTTGGGGGAAAAATATTAAAACGTTTATACAAGAAAGTGATGATGTTCCATAACAATGTTTTGAGAAGCCTCTCCATTATGGGTCCACGCCGTAACATCACATTTCACTCACCCCATTGATTGGATCTTCCCCTTAATATGTGTTTTACATACTTCTTATATGTTCCTGAAAAGATTAAACATAATAACGTGACAGCGAAATGATATTTTTTGTAAATCCACCTTTCTGAAAAAAACTTCCAAAACATATATTAGAAATAAAAAATAAGTAAAAACTTTCTGCACCTGCAAATAATTCCTCATTTTTTGAAGGTATAGAGAAATGTTTAGTATAGAAATAATAGTAGAAAGATAAATACTTATTTTTCGTCTTCCTAAAAAAATATGCTTCTTGGTTGTATATATGTACCTATAGATTCACAACAAACTATTTTATTTATCTACCCATACAAACTTCTCCCATTTACATCAAAGTTTTGTATAGAAAAGGTGTTTAAGGAATCGCCTTTTTCTTACCCGAATATTCTCAGAGGGCCAATTTCTCTCCCCTAGAAAAAATTTATCTTTCGATTCAACCTCGATTCAGCCAATCAGAATTGAAGATTCGAGACCCAGGATTCGAGAAGAATCGTAACTCTAATAAATCCAGAAAAAAATGCCAATTTTCGGAAACTTGAATTGAATATACCGATTGGAAATAAGGGTTTAAATCTTGTGAATTCATTACACAGAATTGAGCAAAGAATATGCTTAACTCGCTTTTATTCCATTTTATTCTAATTATATTTTATGTTCAATTTATATCCTATTTCATTTCTTATATACTATTGTAATAATAATGACAATAATATCTCCTATTCTTATTTATTTCAAGATTTGTCGATCTTTTGCTAAAGATTTTTGTCCTTTTCTATCTCTTAATATCACTTTGTATCGTCTAGGTTTTAATCTCTGTCTTATGATTCTATCCTTTTGTATTGTCTTATTATAGAATAAGGATATGCGGCTTTAGAAAAAGAAAATGTTTTTTTTTTAACCACGCCATAGGTGCTGCAATTTGGAAGTGTTTTTCATTTTTTTTTGTTTTAGAAAAACTCAAAATTAAATGGTTCAGAACGACTTTGGGCCAAATACTTCATTCTGTAGAAAACACAGCATAGAAACGTCCATATCAATAATATTATTCTTTCGCTTAAAAAAAAAATATTTTGTTTGTTAATAAGTCATGTGGTAAACAGCTAAATATTAATATTCTATCAGGCAAATGTTTTTAGAACTTCGGATTGTTATTTCTAACAACAAAGATTACTACAAAACTGAAAAATACGTACTGTCCTTCGGAAACAAACTATATTTTTACAAAATCAAGTGGTAGATAGGTGAATTACAATATTCTATCAAGTGACTCATTTTGTAATTCATTTATAATATTTGTTCATATCATTTATGATTAATAATTGAAATAATTGTTGACATTAAACTGCTTTCTGATTTGTGATCTTTGCGTTACTAAGGTGTTAAAACTACTTATAGCGGAGATAAGGCTTATAATTATATTATTTTTGTTTATTTTCGAGAAAAAAAATTGCAAAGCTTCTAACTCTTGACGCGCTGTAATGACAAGGGGGAGGACCACCCTCGTGGATTAACGATTTTGATGAGACTGAAATTGTCATTGGGCAATTGTTTATGAGATATTTGTAATCAGCAAATTTGATAAATAAATGAAAAATTTCGTCAATTTTAATTGTGTAAACAGTAAAAATTATTCTTTTGTGTAAAATTTTTGCTAGACATATGCTGAATTGTTTTTAGTCAATACAAATTAAAATAAATAATAGCTGTCCTTTTTATTAACAATGATTATCAAAAATGCATGATTTAGCCATTTTGTTTATCAAAGCACAATTTTTTCTGAAATGTATTAACAGAAACCTAGTGCATGATTCTTAGTTAAATTAAATCAGAATTTAACAATATTTATTATTTTTATGAAAATCTGTTATAAACAGATGAACATTTTAGCCGTTTTTCAACATAAAAGCACCGGTTCTTCACGAAGAAGTATTACTGGACGCGTTGTGTGATATGTTTAGTTAAAATGTTCCAGTGGATAGTAATATTTTCAATTTTTATAACCCTTCCATAAAAAAAAGATGCAATTTAGCCCTTTTTACCTAAAATTAACAATTCTTCACATAAATGTATTATTAGACACTCTCTGCATTACATCTATTGAACCCGTATTTAACCATTTATTTACTTCTCCTAAACATTTTTTATTAGCAAATATTATTTAATCAGATAGTTTGAATCAAACACTGTTTATTTTTTAATAACAAATATTCATAAAAATAATGAATGTTGTTGAATGCTAGTTTAATTTAACTAAGATTCACGCACTAGAAGTTTATTCACACTTTTTTGCAAAAGAAACTGTAGTTTCATGAAGAAAAATGGCTCCATTATGCATTTGTTCATGATAATTACTTATAAAAACGATATATATTCTAAAGTATTATTTTGATGTTAGTTTCATTACTACATAATATCTTATAAACAATTGTCCAATGTCAGCTAAAAAGTAAATGACCCTAACGGTCGAGAGTTAGAAACTTTAAACATTTTTTTCTCGAAAATAATAAAAAACCAAACTTTATGTTTTAATGTCAACTGAAGAAGACATTGAATATTATTAGTAAAAAGAAATACACTGGAAATCCCATTTAAGTCCGGCTCGGGGCATGCTCCTAAATGGCCTTGCCTTAAAGCGAACACAACATTCGCTTGCTCTGAACGTAAACAATCAGTGGCGTGTGAAATATTTCCTAATATTACGCAATATACGCACCCGCGCGCTGCTCCTTTGCTGCTACGCTGCTGGTGTTTCACACTTCATTGAACACCCTCTCTCTACCACGAGGGGCTCTACTCTCAGCCCAAATCCGCCGCAGCAGCAATTCTCGGAAGAACTAAAAGAGGTGGGACTTAAATAGGATTCTCAGTGTATTTTTCAAATCGAAGATAGCCTGCAGATTGAAAAACAATAATTAACAATTGTTTTTTGAATAAACAATCCGAAATATACAGCTTGTCAATATCTTTTCAATCTTATGAAAATTCAATCCTCACTGGGTAAGTTTGTATTAGGGCATTTCTTTTGTAACACCAATAGATACAGAAATAAGAAATCTTGAAAAAAGATCCTAAATATTAAATTGCTAATAACTTTTAAAATATTGAAAATTTTGCGAAATCGTTTGGCATCACTGTTTAGTACCCTAAGCACTACAAAATAACCAAACTAGCTATGAATTCGATCTTGAGTGTTTCCACTTTGTTTGTATTTATAATTACATATATGATGTTCATTTCACGAGCACTTTGCTTCCTGTTAGCAAATGCATTTGCTTCCTCATAGAGGAAGCATTAGTGATTTTTTGAATAATAGACAAACAAAGTCCTCATTTTGATCAATTTAAAAATAGATATTTACAAAAAATACAAAATTACAAAATCATACAAACATTTTTTTAATACAAAGACAAATCAGACAAATAAAATGTTGTATTCGAAATAATAATTTTTCAAGCTGGAAAAGGGAAGGGAAAAGTTCTGTTGCACCCTATCCCTTTCCCAGCTTTATGATTTCTTTACAAAAATGGTCAGAATTATTCTATTTGAAAATTTATGATCGAAAAATCTTTTCTATTCATGCGTGAACTGTGGCATAACTTCCTTAATCTTCAATAAAGTGTATTAATATTATAGATCAATCGATTTGCCTCGAATCAAGGAATCTTTTCTGTTCTTGCATAAATTCTGAATTATGTTAGTGAAAAAAGTTTTACTATAAAAAACCGTGTTTTCAAATATTATGCATTACCATAGCTTCCTTACTCTTTAATAAAATGTATCAATATTATATGTATTATTATATAATATTATATAATAATAATATATTAATTAATTATTATTTATTATTATTATTTATTATTATTAATTAATTAATTAATATATATATATATATATTTATATAATATAAAATAAATAAATATAATAATATTATTATATAATATTATATGTTATATAATATTATATGTATCAATAAATCGATTCGTCTCGAATCAACACATCTTTTCCATTCTCGCATCAACTTTAAATTGAGAGAATTAAAAAAATTTTACTATAAAAATCAATTTTAAATATAATATAAATGACCATAACTTCCATACTCTTTAATGAAATGTATTAATATTGTAGGTCAATCGATTTGTCTCGAACCAAGGAATCTTTTGTTTTCTTGTATCAACTTTGATTTATATTAATGATAAAAGTTTTACTATAAAAAACCGATTTTTTAAATATTATACATTACCATAGCTTCCTTACTGTTCAATAAAATGTATCAATATTATAAGTCTATCGATTCGTCTCGAATCAACACATCTTTTCTATTCTCACATCAACTTCAAATTATGAGAATGAGAAAATTTTTACTATAAACATAAATTTTTAATATAATATATATGACCTTCCTTACACTTGCACTTCCTTACTCTTTAATCAAGTGTATCAATATTATAGGTCAATCGATTCATTTCGAACCAAGGAATTTTTTTATTCTTGCATCAACTTTGAATTATGTCAAAGAAAAAATTTTTACTATAAAAAACCGTATTTTCAAATATTGTGCATTACCATAGCTTTCTTACTCTTCAATAAAATGTAACAATAATATAGGTAAATCGATTCGCCTCGAAACAACACATCTTTTCTATTCTCGCATCAACTTTAAATTAAGAGAATGAAAAAATTTTTACTATAAAAATCGATTTTAAATATAATATAAATGAGGATAACTTCCTTACTCTTCAATAAAATGTAATAATATTATAGGTCAATCGATTTGTCTCGAACCAAGGAATCTTTTATATTCTTGCATCAACTTTGAATTATGTTAATGAAAAAAGTTTTACTATAAAAATCCGATTTTTAAAATATTATTGATTGCTAAAAAAAATACAATAAATTTTCTTGGAAATCCTTTGGTCAGTTTCAAGATATTAGTGGTGAAAAAAAGCCCTCCAAATTTCATCAATTTATCTGCAAGCGTTTTCAAGTTATCATGTTCACAAAAAAGTGTGATATCCACCGAAACACACACACACGCACATCCACACAAACGCACATCCACACAAACGCACACACATCTGGGCAATTGCTTAGAACATTGATTAGACATTTTCAAATTGAGGAAGGTTTAATTAAATGAATTAAAAAGTTTTGGAAAATGTTACCATTACAAAGCTGCCTCTATGAGGAAACAAAATGAGAAAAAACGATGACTTGAGTTTTGCTTTTGACATGGAACGCCCCGAAGACGTTTACCAAATGAAATTGTAGACAAAATTTTACTTACAGTGGAAGGGGGAGGGGGTGTTCGTATTAGTGACGTCACTCTGGGGGGTTCAAACTTTGTGTAATGGTCAAATAGCCTGACATACAGTCTTTAAACGACCCCCTCCCTAATTCTTAGAAAAGGTGGTTTATCTAACAAGTTTATCATATATTTTTATGCACCTCATAAAACTAAAATAAATTAAGAACCCGGATGCAATAAGGGCACATCAAAGTTTCTGTGGTAAAAACGAAGTCCCATGAAGGGTTTCAAAAAAATGTTCAAATTTAAAATTTTAAAGGATGTGCCTGGATGTTAATTTTTATTGCGCATCATTTTTTATCTAGAAAAAACGTGTTTTATCTGACGCCGGGCGTATCTTGGACTTTTACGCCTTCTAGCGTTTCGTTTATAGAGAGAATTTTTAGCAGGCAAAAATGTCTCGGCACAAAATTTCGGAGAAAGGTATGATAAAGTTTTTTTTGAAAGTTTCATATCAAAATATTAAACCGCGTTTAGGAGCAGTAACGATTTTATTTTATGACAGCCCTCGAGTTTTCGAGTTTATTATAGGCTCCGGGGCTTAACGCTGAGCAACAGTGTTTCGTTAGGGAGATTATGCTAAAAAAAAAAAACATTTTCCGTAATAAATAGGAATTTAGAAAAAGTATGTTCACAGAACACTCATTAATTTTATTCCAGTTTTAATTAATTTGTACACAAAATATACAATTTAATCTTTTTGCACATAAAACAGCTATAAATTTATTAGTTTTGCATACTATTTTCCTTGTGCATAATTAAGTTTAATAAAATTATTTATCCAAACTTTTACCTAGATTTTACAAGTTTTTCGTACATTTCGCACACATGTACTTTCGTTTCTCTTTCGTTTCCTACCTCGATTTGTTGGAGGAATATTTTCCATTTGAATATAAATTGAAAAATCGCCACATGTTTATAAACCCACTATTCATTTTGAAATATTTTTAGACGAAGTGAAAAAAGGGTGTGCATAGTTTGGCAGTTTTAAAAATGCAAACATTACGTATAATATTAGAGTATCCTACATTGAAATTCAAACATTACCAGCGAAGAAATGCATTAAAAATTGAATAAAATTTAGGAGTGCTTTGTAAACTTACTTTGTTAAATCTTTAATCTTGAAGAAAAATATAGTCTTATAAGCAAAAACTCACTAGCGAAACACCGTAACTCAGCGGTAAGCCCCGGAGCCTATAACAAACTCGAAAACTCCAGCGCTGTCATAAAATAAAATCATTACTGCTCCTAAAATATTCAATATTTTGACCTTAAACTTTCCAAAAAAACTTTGTAATAACTTTTGCCGAATTTTTTTTCGCGAGAAGTTTTTACGTGCTCCAAATTCCCTCGACACCCGAAACGCTAGAAGACATAAAAGTCCAATTTACGCCGGTACCAGAAAAAAATTATTTACATTTTTTTAAACAAACATCTTTAAATTCGGATTACTTTATCAGTCAAAGAACACCTTACAGTACAATATTTGATAATTTAATTTAAATATTTAGAAAACTGTCGAGCTGAGTACGAGTTGAAGTGAAAAAATAATTAAAACTGATCTCGAAATTGATTTTTCCCAAAAAGACCATTTTTTAAATTTAAAAACTAAAAAAGCTACAACTTTTTTTTATTGAAATAAGATGCGCAATAAAATTTCACATCCAGATACATTCTTTGAAAATCAAAATTAGAACAATTTTTTAAAAGTCTCCAGGGGACTTCGTTTTGACCAGAGAAAATTTAATGTGCCTAATTGCACCCATGCCCCCAATGTTAGAAGCTCTAGAAATGATCCTAATTTTTTTGTCTATTTGAATTGCTAAATAACGACATTTTTTAACATATTTCAACCCTGCAAATTGTTACAATATTAATCGATAAATTAAAAATTTGACAAGGGTTATAAGGGACCCAAAATGTTGATTTCCAAACATTTTTTTTACCCACTCTCATATGTAGCTTTCTATCTTTTTTCCAGCGGGGTACTTAATAGTACAATTTGAAAGAGAAAGGTGTTTTTGATATAAACTATTTCCCGCTTACGTAAGCGTTGCAGACGTGCAGGGGTGAATTAATCGTCGCGTTCAAACAGTCGGAAGTGGGCAAATCCATAGGATGGGAGCCGAATGGATAATTCGTATGCGCAAAGGGACACAAATGCGAAGCGATGCTACTGGCAACGATATAGGATCTTTCTAATTGGTATGCTTTCGATAAAGCTGGTCAAGTTTTCATTCCCCGATATCGATATTCGCATCACGGCGGCGCCCAGCCCAATAGCAAGAAAAAGTCGTCGAATTGGCCAGTCGAACTCAAGTGAGAATTACTACCCTCGTACTTGGCGAAATCTAGCCCCGTTATTGATTTTACCCAATAGCTTAAACGAAAGTCGACGAACGAAGGTCCGCAATCGTAGCTCAAATATATATTTATTTCATCATCTTCACTCTCATCAATTTATCCCAAATCAATATATGTGCAAACATTTTCTTTTCTCTCGAAAAAGTTTACATAAAAGAAATGCCCACCACTTTTGATTAGTCATTAGGAAACAAGTATTAAGGGGCCATTCAAGCATTACGTCACGTTTTTTGACCATTTTTCCCCCCCCCCCCCTCCCTCGTCAAGCGTTTTATATAGTAAGAGTATGAGCTTGCCCCCCTCCCCAAGCGTGTGACGTGATACTTCAACGGTCCCTAAAAGACTTTTAAGGCCGTGTAAAGGTGTAGTTCTAATGCGACGGCTGAAACGCGCGACTTACTTCGCGCGAATAAAGTCGCGCAATCAGTGATTCATGCTCAGTTTCCAATAGAGCGGCTGAAGGCAAGCGACCAAGTCGATTTTCAATGCGTTGTCTTCAGTTTCTGAAAATTTATAACTAAATAGTTAAATTTTTAAGCTAAAAAAGATCAATTTTTAACTAAAAATGGAGTGATTAATCTTGTACACAATTCTTGAATTTTCAAGCCAATTAGATTAATTTTTTATTGTTGGTTCAAAAATAGTATTTTATGCGCCTAAGGGGAGAACAGGGGCTTTTTCGACGAGTACTGAAAACGTACACAAGTCGAAAAAGTGCCTCTCCCCCTTGGCGCATACGATATTATATTCACATTTGACTTCACTTTTCAGTCCCTAGGGAGTAACAAGTCTTTTTACTCCCTAGGGACTGAAAAGTGACGTCAGAGGTAAATAAAATAATTTTCAGAAAAGAAGAAGAAACGAATTTTCAACCAGTTGATATCAACCAAAAATAGCTGAACCCTGAGCCAAAATCATGAGTTTTGAACAAAGAAGATTAACTTTCTACCAAAAAGATGAATTTTCAGCAAAATACAGGATTTTCTAACCGAATAGTTAAATTTTCAACCAAAAAGATCAATTTTCCCCGAAAAAATTAATTTTGTACCGAAAAAGATGAAAATTTCACGAAAGTATAAGACATTTTAACCAAGCAATTACCTTTTTTTACAAAAAAAAAATTAAATTTGTAACAAGAAAAGATTATTTTCAACACAAAAAGACGAATTTTCTACAAAATAATTGAATTTTTAACAAAATAGTTAATTTACAACCAAATAGTTGAATTTTCAAGTAAAATATTAAATCTTCAACCACAAAAATGATTTTTTTTACAAAGTACTTCAACTCTCAACCAAGTAGTTCACATTTAAACCAAAAAAGAAAACGAACTTTCACCTTAAATTATGTACCTTCAATTAAAAAAATGAAATAAAAAATGATAATAATTCTCGAGCTGTCTAGTCGCCACGATTTATAGCCGCCGATGGGATTCCTTTAGTCGCGCGTTCGTATTCGCGTCATTCGAAAGGGCGCTATGAGATCCAATAAAAAGCAGTCGCAGCCTGAAACGCGCGACTTGGTTCGCACGACTCCAGTCGCCGCATTGGAACTCCACCTTAAGGGTCGTTCAAGCATTACGTCACACGCCTATTGGAGGGGTGTCATGTGTAGTGTGTCACCTATGTTAAAGTTACATAAACTTGCTATAGAAACGCGTGACGAAGGGGGGTGGATGGTAAAAATGGTCCGAAAGTAGCTTGACGTAATACTTGAACGACCCCTAACACTTATCCGATTCCTATCTTAGGGGCCGTCCATAAACTGCGTCAATTCTGCGTTTTTTCGCGTTTCTAGTGAGTTCAACTGCCAATATATGCTGACGTGACCGTTTGGTGATCGTGAATATAAAGTATAAGATGAACATAATATACAAATATAAATATGAAACTATAAGTTTTTGTAATATATCAAGAATGATTAAAAATATTAAAATATCAGACTTCACAGCCCAAAATGCTAGCTCTCAAAACAGGGGAAATAGGGTAGGTTTTCACGAAAAAGGGGAATAATAGGGAAATAAATTCTTTGAAATAAAATTAATGCATAGGTACTGTATTTAATTCAATATGGAAAGCTTTATATTCCTAAGAATTCAAGTTGAAATATATTGTGTTTTCAAGAAAATTATCGAATCTTCAACCAAAAAAGACTTTCAACAAAATATTAGAACTTTTAACCAAATAATTAAATTTTCAAACCAAAAAGACGACTTTTTCCGAATCCAGTTGAATTTTAGAGAAAAAAGTTCATTTCCAACCAAGAAAGATGAATTTTCAACCAAGAAAGATGACTTTCTTATCATAAAAGATGAATTTGCAATCCAAAAGGACGAATTTTTAATAAAAAGGTTGAATTTTCGAACAAAAAAGACGAGCTTAACAAAATAGTTGGAATTTCAACAAAATAATTAAAGTTTCAGCAAAAATGTTGAGTTTTTAATCAAATAGCTGAATTTTTAATCTACAAAGATCAATTTTCAACCAAAAAGATTAATTTTCGACGAATTCGACAAATTTTCAACAAAAGAGTTGTGTTTCCAAGCTGAGTTGAATTTTAAATCAGAAAAGACAAATTTTTAACAATATAGTTGAATCCTCAATCTAAGAGATGAATTTCGAAAAGCAAGATTAATTTTTTACCCAAGAAGACGAATTTTCAACAAAATACGTGAATTATCAATCAAATTGTTGAATTTTAAAGCCAAAAAGACGAATTATCTACAAAAAGTTAAATTCCTACAGAAATAGTTAAATTTTCAACAAAAAATATGATTTTTCAATAAAAAAGTTATTTTTTTACCAAATAGTTAAATTTTCAATTATATAGTTAAATTTTCAATTAAATAGTTTAATTTTTAACAAGATAATTGAATTTTCAACCAAAGAGATGAATCTTCAACCAAAGAAATGAATTTTCAACAAAGTAGTTTAACCCTGTAGTTGGTTTTTTAATCAAACGATATTGATCTTTCATTAAAAATATAACAGTAAACCTTTCCACAAAAAAGAATTAACTTTTAACCAAAAAGAGTTGGTTTTTCTTATTATTATTATACCATTAAGCCATTTCCCTTTCGGGGTAGGCGTGACTTGCTCGGTTGGAAAAATGGTTGAATTGGTGTAGATTATATAGGTATAGGTTAAATAGGCATATAGGTGTAAAGTATGTAGGTATATAGGTGTTAGGTATATATGTTTTAGATTGATCTGGAATTCTCGTGTCATTTATTCAAATGACACGTTTATTCCGCAACACTGCTCCGACCCAGGTTGCTGATCAATCTCTCTAGCGATCACCCCAAGTGAAGAGCCTCACAAAATTGTTATGTATGGTTCCCCACTTGGGCCCATTAGATTCCAAGGTCTTTGTTTCAGGCTTCATTCATTCTATTGTCACTCTGTTTACAAACTATTTGTCGCCACACTTTTCTGTTCTGGCATACTACTCTAGCTTCCTTCACGTCCATGCATTTTTTCATGCAAGCTCGTGTGTTTCTATGGCTTCTTACGTCTCTTCGGATTAATGTCTCATTTACCGATTCTAACCATTCTTTCGGCGGTCTACCTCTCGGCATTCTGCCATTTACTTTACCTTTGTACACTTGTTTGGTCAGGCGCTCATCTTTCATTCTTTCAAGATGACCGAACCATCTTAACTGATTTCTTTCCCAAGTGTCAACTATTGTCTCTTTTGCACCGCATTCTTTGAGGATTGTCTCGTTTCGGACTTTATCCATCAGTGTTTTCCCGCATATTATGCGCAGAGGTCTCATGCCGATCGCGTTAATTTTACTCCTGTCCTTTTCTTGACATGTCCATGTTTCGCTACCGTATAGTACAGTCGGTATGAATATAGAATTATGTATGGCCATTTTAGCTTTTTTTGATATGTTTTTATTTGTTAGGATGGACCCTGCTCTACCGATAACCTGCTTACCCTTATTTATGCGCCTATCTAACTCCCCATCTATTTTTCCGTCGCTAGTGAATAGACTACCTAGGTATACGTACTTGTCAACTTGTTCTAATCTCTCATCATTTAGGACAATGTTGCACATTGTTTTCTCACTCTTTCCCTCAAACACCATGATTTTTGTTTTATTTACGTTAATTTTGAGTCCCATGTCCTTCATGCTTGTATGAAGTTTATTCAACATTCTTTGCAAGTCCTCGACTGATTCTGCCATAACAATCTTGTCATCTGCGCAAGCTAACCCACGTACCTTAACTGTTTGGAGATCTACACCTTCTTCGTCGAAGAGTGCAGTTCTTAGACACTTATCCATGAATATGATAAATAGCCACGAGGACATAACGCATCCTTGTTTCACGCCTTGCGTAATATCGAACCAGTCACTCAGTTTCCCGTTTACCCTTACGCTCGCTTTACTACCTGTATATATTGTTTTTATTGCTTGCAGGAGCCCTCCATTTACTCCGTACTCTTTAAGAACTTCCCAAAGTTTACTTCTATTTACCGTGTCGAATGCTTTTTCTAGGTCAATAAATGCACAGAAAACTTTCTTTCCTACTCTCAAGCTTTTTCTGTGATCTGTCTTAGGCTAAATATCTGATCTGTACATGATCTTCCTGGCATAAATCCACTTTGGACTTCCCATATTTTTTCTTCTGTGATTTCCATTACCCTACGAATAAGTATTTTTGAGTATATTTTACTTACGGTACTTAGTAGGCTGATACCTCTGTAATTGCTGCAGTTGCTTTTGTCTCCCTTTCTTTTGTATATTGGTACGATAATCGCTTTTCTCCAATCGTCTGGGACTTTTCCTGTCTCGATACACAAATTTATCAATTCGCACAACCTGTGAGGCATGTACTCGCCACCGTATTTAAGCATTTCAGCGCTAATACTGTCTGCACCAGCAGCCTTACCGTTTTTCAAATTCTTTATTATGTCTTAATAATTCAGTTCTCATTTAAGCGAAAAAGGGAGTCTTATTTTGAAAACAGATGCCAACGGAAGAATTCTTTAAAAAAGAGAAATAGAGGGGGATAGGTGAAATAGTTCGAAATATAAAAATCTGAAAATGATTTTCAAACTTATTAAATCATTGCTGAACTGTACCGTTGCAGGACTATCTTTCGCAATATTCGCAAACTTGATTTTTACCATCAGAAGACGTCAAAAACGTTATCTAAGTTCGCAACGTTTCTTCCACTGACACCCCCTCCCCCTGTTACCAACTATAGTTTTTGAAGTGACCTCCTCCCTCCCTCAGATTGGTAACGTAGTTTATGGACGGCCCCGTGTCGATATTTTTTGTCGTCAATGAAATATATGAAGTTGATAGTTTGGGAAATGAAAAAGAACAAAGTTTTGTCTGCTCCTCAATGTTTTCAATTTCAGACGAAAATGTTTTTGGAAAGATAGACATCGGATAAGCATTACATGGTTTTTGAATATTCTCGAGGGTTGAAAATCCACTGGTACCCTTTTTAAAAAGTTAAACATTGTTTTCGGAATAAACTGAACTCCCTGAACATAAACAAGAGTCCTCGTTTAGGGTAAACATAAAAAAGCCTTCAGTGTTCCCAAACTTTACTCGATAGTGCCTCCATAGGCTCTATACTCTATTGTAACCCCTCATAATAAAGAACCCTTTACAACCCCTCACGGATCATAAATTAGCAGCGTCAACCCAGAGGGTAAAACAAGCCCTTCTTGCATTTTAATCAAACCGATTTTTTCAGACTCACCTTATCCGACAATATTGCAAATCGATAAACATTATCCGAGGGAATGTTGCAAGGAGACGGACAAGCGAGACAGAGAGTGCACTCGAGCCAGGCAGCAGTACCATTCAGGACTCGTACCTCTCGTATCATCAATATTCCACCTCGGTCTGTCGGCGGCAGAGAGTGATATCGACCCGGATAGCCAGTTAGGGCTAAAAGGTCCTTCAAGGAAAATTAGTACTCCTCAGCCTCTTTTCTTGTCCTGTTTCTTTTCTCAAGAAGATTCCCTTTTCCTTGCCAAATTTTTCCCATTCTCATTGCATTCTCCTCTTATAATAATACCCGCAAGATATGTAACCCATTGAAGAAAGAACAAAAATGGTGGTCCTTTAGTCGACCCTGCGGAAGGTGAAACATTGATCGTCCTTTTACTTAAAAATGATTCAAGCTGTTTTTTTGCCAACGTCCTTCTTTTATTGACAGCTACTGACGATCTGTTCAAAACTTAGCTGGAAACAGCAATTTGGAAATCTTTATTTCGGGCGGTTAAAAAATACGTAACGGCAGGATGGGGAGGAAGGGGCGTAACCAATTGTCAGAAAACAAAAAATTGTGAGTGGCCACTTTTTCTGCAGAATCTTTTTGTAAGGCTGGAATTCTCCTCTTATAATAAGATGGTGGTCACAAGTGTGGTACAAAAAAATGGAATATTTTTTGTTTCTGTCTCACCCTCCTATTTTCTTTCATTTGGTGTAAAAGTAATTCTGCAATTTCTTAAAAAAATATAAAAGCAAATTGAAATGCTAAAATGTGGTAATTCTTATATGTGGAAAGAACCAAATAACTTACGTAAAAGCAATAATTATGACAATAAAATTACTGTAGGCATCACCAAAAATAACTTTACCCTAATTTTATTTAGAATACTGCCCTTAAACGTGAAAAATACCCTCTGTGGGTAGTTGGAAATTTATAATGTGCTTTTTCATGCACCTTAGATATTTTCACTAATGAATGATTAAAAATGATCATTTTTCATAAAAATACTTGAATTTTCAACTAAAACAGATTAACTTTCAACCAAAAAGGTGCATTTCGAAGAAAAAAATTGACTTTCTACTAGAAAAAGAAGATTTATCAACAAAATACATAAATTGTCAACCAGTAATTGGGTCAAAATATCTCAAGTGTGCCACTTTTAAATCGATAGTTCTATTTTCAATCAATTTATGCAGTTTTCGATTCTTATTTATATCAAAATAACTCCCCTCAAATATTTTCCCAAAAAATGTATTTTTTCGAAAGTTATTAACAATCAAAGTTCTAGATCATTTTTTTTCAAAAATTGTTTACTCGCGAACGGTTCATCGAAATTCAATAATTGAGTTATGAAAATTTGTATTACGAAGTATACTTTACGCTAAAAAATTGTTCGGTAGTAAAAAAAAAATTTTATTGTTTAAATAATCGTTTGTTTTAAACAATTAAAAATTAATTAAACTTCTCCGCCTGTGAAAGAATTCTTCCACGTTCCAATAGATTCTAAAATCTCTTCCGAAAATTTTGGTGAAAAAAAGGTTAGTATTTTGCAGTAGTTCAAAAGTTATTGATTTGTTTGTGACCGCGCTCCGACCTCCAGCGCTGGTCGAGCACGCACAATTATGTAAACAAATGCATAGTTTAGGCGTTTATTGGAAGAAAGTAATCGTTTTTCTTTCTCTGTAACTTTAAATTATATGACTGGTAATATTTAGTGATTAAGATTGGTCATTCGATATTATTTGTTTATTTTATAAACAAATTTTATAAACAAAAGCATAGTTTGGTCATTTATAGACAGAAAGTAATAGTTTTTCTTTCTAATCGTCTTCAACTTACATAGGTGGTGATGTTTAGTGACGAAGAATTGTCAATCGATATTATTCGTTTATGTTATAAACAAATCTTATGAACAAATGCATAGTTTGACCATTTATAGATAGAAAGCGATCGTTTTTCTTTCTAATCGTCTTCAAATTACATAAGTGGTGATATTTAGTGACGAAGAATTGTCAGTCGATATTATTTGTTTATGTTATGAACATATTTCATAAACAAATGCATAGTTTGACCATTTATAGATAGAAAGTGATTGTTTTCCTTTCAAATCGTCTTCAAATTAAAAAAGTTATGATATTCCGTGAAGAAGAATTGTAATTTGATATTACTTGTTTATTTTATGAAAAAATGCATAGTTCAGCCATTTTGAGACAGAAGGTAATCTTTTTTTATCATTTCCTTCAAATGATATCACTGGAAATGTTTTGTAATGTTCTAGAAGAATTAGCTTCCAAGTTGTACTTGTCAATCATTTCAATAATTTCAGGATCCATTTCAAATTCATTCTTGCTCCACTTTAGCCTTAAAGAGATCACTAAACATCACCACCTATGTAAGTTGAAGACGATTGGAAAGAAAAACTATTACTTTCTGTCTATAAATGACCAAACTATGCTTTTGTTTATAAAATTTGTTTATAAAATAAACAAATAATATCGAATGACTAATCTTAATCACTAAATATTACCAGTCATATAATTTGAAGTTACTGAGAAATAAAAACGATTACTTTCTTCCAAATAACGCCTAAACTATACATTTGTTTACATAATTGTGCGTGCTAGACCAGCGCTGGAGGTCGGAGCGCGGTCACAAAAATCAATAACTTTTGAACTACTGCAAAATACTAACTTTTTTTTTCATCAAAATTTTCGGAAGAGATTTTAGAATCTATTGGAACGTGTAAGAATTCTTTCACAGGCGGAGAAGTTTGATTAATTTTCAATTGTTTAAAACAAACGATTATATAAACAATAAAAAAATTTTGTTTACTACCGAACAATTTTTTAGCGTAAAGTATACTTCGTAATAAAAATTTTTCATGACTCAATTATTGAATTTCGATGAACCGTTCGCGAGTAAACAATTTTTGAAAAAAATGATCAAGAACTTTGATTGTTAATAACTTTCGAAAAAATAAATTTTTTGCAAAAATATTTTAGGGGAGTTATTTTTATATAAAAACGAATCGAAAACTGTATGAATTGATTGAAAATAGAACTATCGATTTGAATGTGGCACACTTGAGATATTTTGACCCAATTAGTTAAATTTGAAACCAAGAGGATTAATTTTCTATCAAAAGGACGAATTTTTAACAAAATACGTGAATTTTCAACAAAATATGTAGTTGAATTTTCAACTAAAAAATATAAGTTTTCAACCAAAAATGAAATCGTTAAATTTCCAATTGAAAAAATTAATAAAAAAAGACTTCAACCACTTTAATTCTACCAAAAAGACGAGTTTTCAACAAAATAGTTAAACCTTCAACTAAAATTATGAATCCTTAACAAAAAAAATTAATTTTGAACAAAGTAGTTCAACTTTCGATAAACAGTTAAATTTTCTACAAAACAGTTACAAAAAGTTCATTTTTAACCGAAACAGATTACTTTATAACCAGACAGTTGTATTAGCCAAAAAAGATGAAATTTCTATAAAATGAGATGAACTTTCGAACCGAAAAGTAAAAGAAATTTCAATAAAATTTTGGAATTTCCAACAAAATAATTAAATTTTGAACCAAATAATAGAAATTTTAGTGAAGAAGATGAATTCTTAACCATAAATTTGATAGTAGAGTATTCAACCGAAAAGAATGAGTTTTCAACTAAAAATAGTTGAATTTTCTTATTGGGTTCTATTAATTCAGTTCGCATATGAATGAAAAAACTTTTTCCTTGTCCTGTTTCTTTTCTCAAGAAGATTCATTTTTGCCTGCCAAATTTTACCATTCTTATTAATTGCATATTCGTCTAATAATAATTCCCGCAAGATACTCCATTGATGAAAGAAAAAAAAAATTCTGGTCCCTAATCAACCCTTCGGAAGTTAAAATATTTATCATCCTTTCACATAAATATTGATTTTTTGTTGAGCAACATTCTTTTTTGACTAACAGTCTGGTGAAAACTGAATTGAAAACTGCAATTTTGAAATAGCAATTTGGGGTCGTTCAAAAAATACGTAAGGCTTTTAGGCTTTAGGACTATAGAAAAATCGTTACATATTTTTTGAACGGCCCTTTTTTCTACAGATTATTTTTATAAGGGTAGCATTCTCCTCTCATAATGAGTGAGGGGTCACCAGGGTGGCCCAGAAAAATGAAACCTTTTTTTTGTCGACACCCTATTTTCTTTCATTTGGCCAAATTTGGCGTACAAATAATTTTGCAATTTTTTATAAGTATTAACAAATTTTGAACAATACCGCTAAAAAGTGTTAATTTTTTTTCGAGTAAAAATAACAAATGATTTGGGTAAAATCAAGAAGTAGGACAATAAAATAAAAGGCATAACTTGAAATAATTTCACCCTAATTTTATTTAGAATTTGATACTTAAAAGTGAAAAAACTCCCTCTAAAAGTGGTTGAAAATTTATAATGTGTTTTTTCATAAACCTTAGCTATTTTAGGCGTTGAGTGATTAAAAATGATAGTGTACAAGTTAAAATGTGTGCGACTCTTAAGTTACGTAGGGTTTTGAACGAATCTATAACACATCTTAGAATTAAAAAAAACAAACATTTTTTCAATAATATTTTGTTGATTTCACTTTTACACATAAGAAAAACATATTTTCATGCTTCTTCAATTTTCAGAGGTGGTTCTGTTAAACAAAGTGTTTTATAATTCTGAGCTGAGATGTAAATTTAGTTAAAAACCTAAGTATCATGTCTGATCGTATCTAAAGAGTTGCGTTTAAAAATAAAGAAATATACAGAATATAATTTTCTATTTTTTACAGAGTATCCATGAGGTGATATTACTTTTCAAAAAGTGCCAGGTTCATTTTCTGACATCTTGGTAAAACAGATTTAGATTTTTCGCAAACAGACGGTATTTAAACATTTTTGGTATTAAGGGTGGCTTACAGACTCAAAACCGGAAATCAAATTTCAGGTCTTTTATTGTGAGAAATTATGTGAGGAACTGTGGAAGAAGCAAAATATAATTCTACGGGGTGGTTCAAAACATTTTAAGGGTAGTTTTCTATAACTGGCACACATTTTTACTTTTACAAGGTCATTTTTAATCATTCTAATCCGAGATTATCTAAGGTATACGAAAAAAGGACATTATAAATTTTTAAACCCCTAGAGAGGGTATTTTTTTTACTTTTGAAAGTAAGATTATTTTTAGTGTGGCTTGTTCAGGGAATGTTCAGGGAATAATTTTCACCCAATAACTTTTAATTTTGACGCCCCAAGCCCCCTTGTATTGTGTGTGGAAAATGTCACAACAAATGCAAAATATTAGTTTTATGTAAAATTCATGCTCAAGCCAGTATTTTTTAAATTTTTTCTAACGTAATTGTTTTATTCTATAAGTCACAAGTATCAAAGTATTTTTAACTAATTTTTAATTTTTTAAGCGTTTTTTGTGTGTTTGAACCATTTTTTCCCTGGTTATCGTAAAAAATATTTTTTTTCTGGAGTCAATGACATCATTTAATAAATATTAAAAGCAATTAGAAGTAATGTTTTTTCTTTAGGATATTTGGCAATTGTTTGAATAATTATCATTTATTTAAACAACGTTTTCACCCTGAAAATCGTGAAAAATTATTATTTTTTGAAACTCATGTCGCAGGTAATGAACTTTAAGAGTGATATTGTTTTTGAAAGACATTTTGCAATTATTTAAATAATCATATCACTTGCTGCTTTTCATAAGAAATATGAAGAAAATTCCAGTTAAAAAATGATTAATGTTTAAGCCATTAGGGTATAAGTTCTGAATCATTAATTCCATAAGATAACTTTTCAAGATTTACGGGGGAAAACATTGTTTAAACAAATAAAAATTGTTTAAATAATTGTAAACTGTCTTTCACCTAAAATATCACTCTTGGTATTCAAGAAATGCGTTAATGATTCCAGAAAGTAGTAACTTTTCAAGATTTACAGGGGAAAAAGTGTTTAAACAAATGAAAATTACTTAAATAATTGCAAAATATCGTTAAGAAATACGTTACTCTCAACATTCGTTAATTTTGTTAAGTTAGAAATATTATTCTTGAAATTCGTCAACTGCATCATTTATCTCGAAAAATAACGACTTTTCACGATTCAAAGGTGAAACAACAAAGTTTTGAACAAATGATAATTAATTAAACAATACAAAATTAGTTGGAAAGTAGTTTGAAACTTTTCACGCTTTTTCCATTTAAAGCCCCGTGTTAATTTCAAAAGCCCAGATACACTGGGTAATGTTGACCGATTGGAAAAAAAACTGGAATTTATTTTTCCGGAAAACGAACAAATAGGGAGGGGGGGGGCGATCACCAAAAATCGAATTTTTACAGCTGTAAATTTGGACCACCCTATTGTTCAAGTAAAGGCTTTTATTCTAATTCAACCATTTTAATTTAAAGCTTTTCGATTTCAAACGCTTTAAATTCCATATTATTATTATATTATTGAATTGTAATTATTTATTCATTATTGAGAGTTTTATTTAGAAATCTTGAAAAATCAATGTTTTCAGTATTTAAGGCTGCCTCAAACTTAAAATTGCTTAACTATTATTAAATTTTAAATTGTACAGACTTCAAAATTGGAATTTGAAATTATTTAAATTATAAGGATTTAAATTTTGGAAATATGAATAATTATTTTGTGTTTAAGGCTTATTTTATGTCGCATCTACAACCAGGCAATTAGCAACGGTAACTGTAGATATAGAAATGGGAGTTATGCAATTGTACGAATATTGATCCAATTTTTAAAAATTCTATACACGATTACTATATTTTCAATTTTAAAAACAAAACTTTAAGCTCTTGTAAAAATATATATTACAAGAAGAATATTGAAAAGTATTTATGAATTTAAATATATGATTACACATTTAACAAGTTTTAACTGTTTACGTAATGACTCTGTGATCGGAAGTTAAATTTTCTTAACAATTCATTTTATTTTATGAATAGACGTTAAAATCGAGCAGAAAGAAGAATTTGTAGCTAACTTATATTTCAAGAATCGACTTGATGGTATTCCATACATACAGAAACAATCATTATCTTAATATTAAAAAATATAAATTTATCATGTTTTATTCGCTTACTGCTCAAAGATTTCAACTAGTTCAATCAAACAATTAAACAATTAAAAATGTCGAGACTTACAGATGACATAACACTGTCATATTCAAGCCTCGAAATTACAGGTTTTTACATTTAAAATTCACCAATTCAAAATTAGAAGGACTTCCAAATCTAAAATTCTCCATGGGAATCGTAACCATTTCAAAGAATTTCAAAGTGAACTTGTCTAATCTCACATTACATCATATGATATCAAATGACATTTAAAGTTCTTGGATAAGTTTTTCTACTAAAACTAAGAATTAAAAGAATCCCCGATCATTTCCGGATTTCCCATTCCAGTGGCCACCCTAAATAAATCCCGCAGGATACTCAACCGAACAAAGAACAAAAATCCACATCCTTAGGAAACCACCCCACGAGGTCAGGAAGCGCTTGCTGTTTTATAAGATTTCCACCAACCCAAAATAAAATTGCAAATCCTCTGACGGACGTGAAAAGAAAAACAAACAAACAAAGCCCACATCATCCCACAAGATACCCAACCAAGGGAAAAAAATCGCATCCTCCAAACCAACCAATTAAGAGGTCAGGACTCGCAGCTATGGTGATATCCGTAGATTTCCGCCGACCCTAAACAAAATTGCAAATCCTCTGAAGGCCGTGAAAAAAAACAACCCCCACGCGGTATTCGTCCAGCGTAATCTGGCAGTGCATTTAACCACTTTACGAAATAGCCGTATATCTCTCGTAGCGTGACGTAGTATTCGATACCTTGGCAAGTGATGCGCGCGCTCGGTTGGTAGGGGTCAGAGTGGAATGGAAGTGGGAGAGAATTGAGGGAGAAGTGGGAGCAAAGTCTACGACTCGAAGTGGGAGTAGGGTGAGTTTAGTATCGAGGGAACACGAACCGCTGGGGGTGGCTGTAGAATCACGGTGTCGGTCTATAGTTCACCATCGAGAGAGAAGAAGGGTGCGCCCTACTTCGCGTCGACGTTTACCCTCGCGACGAGAGTTTCGTGTTGTGCCTGCAAACGAACGCTTTCCGCGTCTCTTATAACCTTTTTCCTCAATCGCGTCCTGCACCGGCTTCGATCCCGGGTTCCATTTTGTCTCGCGAATGTTCCCTATACAGAGTGGTTTGCGAAATGTTCGGCAATTGTGCAATCCATGGTGTGCCAGTAAAGTGAGAGGTTACTCGGTTATTCAGGATTTCCAATTCCTAGTGCTACTTTTCAAGTGTCCGGGTGAGTTCGAATTAATTCGGATGAGTCGTGATGGAGCTCCGGAGAGGAGATGCGATCACGAATCAACCGGGAGGGACTGCTTAATCCCGCTGCTCTCGTTTGCATAATTAGTTTGCGTGAGCAAAGTCGCCGGGGGGAAGAGCGCGTGTAAATCCTTTGATCGTACGTAGCCAACTGGAGTAGTCGAAGGGGAGAGAGAAGAGAGATGAGTGCGAGAGCACCGTCCTCAGAAGGGTTCGTCGTGAAGGCTCGGGGGAAAATGTTTTGCGCTTGGTGAAAGAGGAAAGAGAGAGAGAGAAGGAGTGAGGCTGTGAAGAAGATAGAGGAAGAAGAGAGACCAGAAAGAAAAGAGACAAAAGATCGCAGAACTCCCGAAGGAGACAAAGGCTTCCGAATCATGGATTTGCTAATGGTGCTCGCCATCGCGACCCTCTGCTGTTCAGCGTTTGGCGACAAGTGTGCGAACCAGTGTTTTTGTAAGTGGAAAGGTGGCAAGCGAACCGTGGAGTGCACCGATCGTGCCCTGACCAGCATACCCGACTCGATCGATCCGGAGACCCAGGTACTGGACATCAGCAACAACCTCATCAAATCTCTTCCGAGCAACATTTTTGTGAAAGTACATCTCACAAATCTTCAGCGGCTCTATCTGAAGGGATGCCGAATCGTTGAGATCCACGAGGATGCCTTTTCCGGATTGACGAATCTCGTCGAGCTCGACCTGAGTAGCAATCAACTGTCAGTCGTCCCCAGCGAGAGTTTTGGCAAGGCCCCGTTTTTGAGGGATGTAGTCCTAGCGCATAATCCCCTCGAACGGATATACTCTTTCACCTTTAAGAGGACCCCTCATCTTGTTAAACTCGACCTCTCCTACACAAAGTTGGTCGAGTTGGAAGAGGAAGCCTTCCAGGGCTTGGAACAACTCGAGAGTCTTAAGCTGAATAACAACCAACTCTCCACCCTCCATCGCGGGACCTTCGTTCCTTTCAACAAACTTCGGAGCATCGAACTCCACGAGAACCCCTGGGTTTGCGATTGTCATCTCAGGGAGATGAAGATGTGGCTGGTGAAACACAACGTTCCCATGCTGATCGCTCCAATTTGTCACGGGCCCGAACAGCTGGTAAACAAATTGTTTACAGAGCTCGGGGTTGATGATTTCGCATGTCGGCCGGTTTTGCTGATCGCTAGTCGATATGCTGAAGCTACTATTGGGGAGAATGCTAGTATAGTGTGCCGGGTTTCGGCGATACCACCAGCTAAAGTCAAGTGGTATTGGAACGGGAGGTTGCTCGCAAATCACTCAGCCTTCAGCAGTTACCAAAAGATTCTGATTTACGAAGACGGCCAGTTCAGGAAAAGAAGCACCCTGGTGCTCACCAATGCCCAGGAGTCTGACTCGAGCGAGTTCTTCTGCGTGGCAGAAAATAAGGCAGGAAGTGTGGAGGCCAACTTCACGCTCCATGTATCCCTTAGAACAGCAGGGATGTCGACCCTGGGGTCGGGTCAGATTGCAGGGATCTCTGCAGCTTTGGTGGTGCTGATCCTCTTCATCTTGCTGATTATCCTCGTTCTATTCGTCCGCCTGAGGAGGATGCCCCAAAAGGACCACAAGAGTCCTACCCCTGGCGAAGCCGCTCCAGCAGAGAACGGGGATAACCCTCAATCCACGACGTCAACAATTAGTCGGAGGAAACCGGAGGAGGTGGAGACAACCTCCTTCAACGAGACAAAACACCCAGTTTCCCTAAATCTGAGTTACGTCCAGAGGCCGCAGGCTTGCGTTGCGGAAGGTGATTACGTGGTCAAGCGATATGACGAAAACCACCAGCCGGTGGTTCCGGGGCCATGTTTTTCTTCATCGACGACTCTCATGCCGATCGACAACCCGGACCTCATCAGGGATACTCGGAGGGGTTCGGGAGAAGAGGTGGTGCCCTACAATGGGGAGTACTGTCGCGTCGAATTGGAAGACGCGAAGCTGTTGTACTCTGGGTGTCTTTGGGAGAGGGACATGAGGACTACGGTCAACGTTAATCCCTACACGTCCAAGGAGATGCTTGCCAACATGGCCTCGGTGGATAACTTTCCACCTGGTGCAAAGCAGATGCGGGTTTGGCAGAAGGGAGTTCCAGTTTTGCCACCTGTTTCGGCACTCAAGCGCGTCCTGGGTTCGACGCGCAGCTCACCTGATGAAGGATATCAAGAAGGTACAGGTACGGATGTCTAGGTACCACTACTTCATTACTGCGATGCCCGACATCGATACATGGAACTTCGCAGACGGCACCAAGAGGAAACAGACTGTTAACTATTCCAGTGGTTGTATCGGGTCGGGGAGCCGGTAGTGAATGCTGAAGCATTGCCCAAGACCTGTGCACTGGTCATAAGACTATTTTAATTTCTAAAGTGGTGATATCATGCAGAGTTTGTGAAGGTATCGCAAAGATATCAATTTGTACAAGGAGATATTAAAGGATGTCTGGTAGATATCGAGGGATATCAAACTAGACGCCAGGAACTAATCCGAGACAATATCGTTGTTTCAGTGTTCTTACGCAGCACAATATTGACGGGTAATTTCTGTTTGCGAATATGCTCGTACGTTATCGTAACGACAGATTTCTAAAGTATGCAAAGACTGTTTAATGTTCCAAAGATATATAGGTAGACAAAACAAGTGAATCAATTAAGGGGACATTTTTGTGACGAAATGCGAATAATATTCGAATGGGTTTTCTAGTCAATTCTGTAATTAGATGCGGTAAGATACCGATGGATGTATGTCGGATCTTGACAGAGATCCTAACAAGCATTGAATGTTTTTAGGGTGGTTTGGAAAGGTAAAAATTGATCAGTTCGAATTTAAATAGTATGCGAAATTTTTCTTATATGTTATTGGGGAAAATTGCAAACAGCAAAATTTTAATCAGTCAATATCTCCAGGAAATCAACGTTATTGAGATATATGATTATTTTATCAAATATTTACTTTGAAGTATTATGAACGCAGAATCTGAAAAAAGAGATCAATGACACAAAATGAATTACTCGGGTATATGTTTTTTTTAAAGGTTCGCAGAAATATTGTGAATTATACAAAAGGTTTTGAGATGTAAATTTTAAATTCTTTTTTTCCCCTATAATAAAGGCTAATTTTTCGATAGTGTTAACATTTTTTCTGATCAGTTTTTGGGTATTTTTCAACGCACCCTAGTGTTCATCATCATCCTTAAGTTTTCGATTACGTTGAAAAAAATGAGATTTTTATGCAGAAGCTAAAAGACGCGTATTCATGGGTATTTTTGTGTCCCATTAGAATTTATATTCCAACCCATTAGTGTCGACACGTCGACATATAAATTTCAAAATTCTTCCTTAATATCCCATTGTCTTCATTAGCTAATAAACTTTATTACCGAATCTCTTTATTACCTAATTCCTTCTCGTTTCACAGAGGCTTAATTAAATTATTTCAATTCATGGGCGCTTACTTCCGGAAATTATTGGATGTCCTGCTAAGCCGGAAGACAATGGACCAACTTTATTGCAATGTCAATATTATTGATGTCCAAAGTTCAAAAGCATTTTGACCCACATTGTCTTCCTACTTTAATAATATATTTCTCGATACTTCAGAAACAATGGTTTTATTCTTCTTCAAACTAGTTCCTGGTATTTTACTGGCAAACACCAATTTCTGTTGACACTTGAGAAAGTAAGGGTTCTGAAACATGAAACTTGACGTACTGTTTCACTCATAATCTATTCCAGCAAATATTAACTATTTATTTGATCAGGAAAAGTAATTATACTTTAGTTTACTGTTCTGTATTGAAATTGATATTTGCATAAGGCAGTCCACAAGAATCAGCAACCTTCACTTATTAAAAATTCACTCTCCAAGGGAACGCTAAGTTTTTCCTCTAATGTATTCTCTTTTTATAATTATAACTCTTGCGTCGATTATAAATCTTGCTCTAACTATAACCCTTTCTATAATTTACTGGGTGGTCGCTCAGCCGGGAAATGACAGTGGATTTATTTTTTTGACAGGGAATTGTTTCATTCTTGTCTTATATTTGAATAAGAATTTTTACTTTATAAGGATCAAAATCGAATAATTGCAAATGGAAGTTTTGATAATTAGTCAATTTCAAATAAGGAGCGCTTTAAATTCAACCAATTTTAATTTAGGCGTTAAAAAGTGTACAATTTCCAATTGAGATTCTTCATGGTTAGATAATTTCACATTCAGAGCGCAAACATTTTATTAATTGAAGCCATTTGTCAAAAAGAAACCTGATCACTAAAATATCAATTTTGGGGGAAATAAAAAAGTGAATACATATTAATTAATAATTATTTACAATTAGATACTTAAAAATCAGGCCAATGAACTTTCATATATCGTTTTTATTTAGTTTTTACCCTTTTCCACGATGCATGCTCTGTTTGCCTTTAGTTCTGCCTATTATATTAATTATCCTGAATCCTTTTTTCCATGACGAGTTTTGACTTTAGAACTGTACAGCAAAATTGGAATCATATAGAATATTTTCAACCTTATTGTAACCTCTATCATTAGTGACATTTAACGAAATTTTTTTGTTTTTAGATACATTTTTTTCAATGTGATAATAGTCTTTATGAATTAGCTTGTCTTTTTGATTACTGAAGGGTTTTATGATTTTCTTTATTTTTTATAAAATTATTGTCCTTTCACTTGGTTGAACTTTTTTTTTTTAGTTTTTTGCTTAGATTTGAGCAGCCATTATTGCAGTTTAGATTTTAACATCTAATATCAGTGGACATATTGAAAATTAGTTACATTCCTATTCAATAAGCATCATGCTTTGTAATCAATTTTAAGATTAATTACTCATTATTAATATATTTTTGATTGCAAAATTCAGTAGAGAACATAACATATGCCCTTTATGCGTATTAAGTATCATTTTGACCAAAACTCTACCTAGGTCCCCTTTTGACAAGCCGCTTCAATTGTATTTTGATGTTTTAAAAATTTTAAATTGATTCAGTTTTTGAAATATGAATATTGAATTTTGTGGACCTTGACATTAAAATGATTAAACTTGAAAAACGTTCAATCTAAATTTACATTAGTTAAAATTTGACTAATTGAACTGTAAATTTTTTATTATTTGATACTGCGAAACGTTTATTTAGATTGACTGATTTCCTCAATAAAGTCTATCAAATGAATCATTAAAAATAAATGATTTAATTAGTGGAAGTTGCTGATAGGATTATTAAAAGTAAAGGATTTAACCGGTGGAAGACACTAATTAGATCATTCAACATGACTGAATTTATCAATGAGAAAAAAAGACTGAGATGACTAATCCGTTTTTACTGATTAGCCAGTCGTCGCATCCGCATTGTTTGAAACAATAACAATTGATTGCGAATCAGTCACTTTTGACTGATTCAAATGTAGTGTTTAATTTTAAATTTTAACTTATTGAACGTATGTGTTTCAAATTGTTCAATTATTTGAATATTTAATTTTGAATTTTAAACTTGTTAAATTTAAAATTGTTTCCAATTCGAAAATTCTTTGTTGAATGCTTGAAATAAAGAATCGTTTAGCTTGGAAGGCTTGAATGAAACAAATGTTGAAAACCGGAAAATGACAGGGTTTTTTTTCTGAACCTTGAGTGGCTGCTCCTTAATTAAGCCAGATTTGGGACAAAGATTGGAAATATAATGAGAGAAGAACAAAAGAACTGTTAAATCTAGCTAGGGGTGAAAATGAGTGAAAAGGGTTTAACGTCGACACTAATGGGTTAAGTGATACTGAGAAAGGGGTGATATTGGCATATCGATATGTGAAGAGGGAAGGAAGGGTCATGTAAAATGGTGCGTTTATTTCAAGAATATCGATCGAGTTCCCATTCGAGAGGGAAACAGGGATTTCGATATCACGAAGATCCCAGAGGGAGTATCTCTTTTATTAGATGTTCTGTCTTTTCATGGAGAAAGGATCTGCTCAGAATAAAGTGCACAAGATCATTACAGGGTATCATACGTAAGCGAGTCAACCAATAAAAAAAGAAAAGTATTAGATGCCATTGCTCATTCGTTTAACGAAGCTTGGGTGCATTGCACTTTCACAGGCATTGCATGTTATTGCTCACTGTCTAAAACTAAAACCATGTCCAAGATTGGTTGTCTGGCTTATGTCTTACATTCGTTTCGTGTACAATTGTTCAGTATCGATATAACGATCCTTGAATGAAGAATAGCATTTTTATGGAGTTTCAACATGAAAGTTGTTATAACTTTATAATGTTTATTATCGATAAGCTCTGCCATTCTTCGACTTGTTTCTTTGAATTTTTAATTTTGTCTTCGTCTTCGAATTTTAACATATCTATCTGCATGAGTCGATGACTGTCGATTACATATCTTTTAAGCAGTCTTCGGATAACGTGGCTAAGTTATTTTTAAAAAATTATTAAAGTGGTATCGTTATTTGTTCAAAATAACAATTTAAATAGAATCAAATTAAAGAGAGAACTTAAGAAAACGGTTTGGTGAAATATCTACTTTTTCCATTTTTCTTTCACAAGGCATGGAATTCAAGAGAATTAATTTTAGTTTAACTGTATTCAAATTGAATTGCATTAAACAATTTTGTACATAAAGGAATACACTTCAATTTAAAATAATGAACCTATTTTCAAATAAATTAATCCTATTTCAAAGGACTTCACCTGAATTCAACGGAATTTTTCTATATACTAAAGAATTCACCCAACTTCCAAGATAAATTTCCCTCAATTCAAAAGAATTCTCCTAAATTCGCTTGAAATTCATCTGAACACAAATTATTTCACCTAAATTCGAAATAATTCACCTACATTTAAACTTATTTACATTATTTATAAAATTCATCTGAATTTAAAGGAATTCAACCTTAATCAAAGGAATACAATGGAATTTGATTTAATCTAGATGTATTTAAAAGAATAGAAAGTAATTCACTTGAATTCAAGAGAATTTAAATTCGTATTTTAGTGTAATCAAGATGAATTCAACGTAAATTTGATGTGATGTTAATTGAACTAAATTTTACTGAACTCCAGATGAATTAAAAAAAGATTCTCGATGCAGTTTAGTCAAATTAAAGTCAATTTAAACGATTTTAAGTTGATTCGAAGCAATTCGAAAGAATTCAGAGGAATTCAAAGGAATGCATTTCAATTCTGCTTTACAAATTGGATCGGGATTTTTATACTTGGAAATAAATTATTAAAATTTCTAAAATGTCAAGAAATAAATTGTTCTCTTAATTTCTACATGACTTAATTT
The DNA here is from genome assembly GCA_932195095.1 of Andricus curvator. Lineage (NCBI taxonomy): Eukaryota > Metazoa > Arthropoda > Insecta > Hymenoptera > Cynipidae > Andricus > Andricus curvator. Next base: position 55,080 of record CAKNYM010047114.1, on the reverse strand, counting down.
TCAATCCAAATAATTCTTATTCATATATAAATTATACAATGAACATTCCGAAAAAAAATTACTTTTGAAAAATATGACACCATTTTCAAAAATTTGCAACCACTTAAAAAATTCTTTTGAATTCAAGTGTTGAGTTTTATTTATCCTTTTTATGATATGCTTTAAAACATGAAGCTTAATAATTTATTTGAGATATTTTTTGTTTTCAATAGTTATCCAAAAGTAAAAAAATAATATTGTTGTTTTTTGTTGTCAAAATATGTATATAGAAAAGATGATTATAATATTCGAATTAAAATTGAAGTGGGCTGAAAGATTACCGAACCGCCTTCAAAACATTTCTCTCGTTCAATTACATGAGTTTAAAAATCTAAAAATTGAACTTTTTAAGTAACGTTTAAATTCCGAACACTGCTTTTACCTATACCTCTTTCCGAAAGCATTTTATCCTCTTTTCAATAGATCTTTAAGAAAAATGTCATCATTATTGTTAGATATTATTATTGTCAATGCATATTTTGAAGTACATATCTCGAAAAATCAGTTCAAATGTATCATATGTGAAATTAGTCACTGATTTTCTCTCGTATCTTTATAAGAAGGTATCCTTGAAATCTTGCCAAAACGATTATAGGGGACTGAAATCGATTCACCTCCAGATTACCTGTCTACTTTAAAACCTCCCCTTCGCACAAGAAAATTAATATTGCTGAAGAACCCTATAGATGCGAACCACAATTTTGATTATATTAGGATATTAGATTATAACTAATCATATATCTCAATTTTATTTAATGTTCAGTCAATAATCTTGATTAAAATTTTATTTATCTTACAGACAAAATTCATTAACGATTTACCCTTCTCTACTTTCCTTCTGTTTCTTAATTCATTATGTTGATTAAAATATCCTATATTGGTTTCCTTATATATACTTTATTAAATTCTTCTATCCTGAAACGTGATTTTTTTCGAGAGATTAGTTCGGATCTTTGGGGTTTTCTTCAGCGATGTTTACTTTTCGATAAAATGATTTGTATTATCTTCGAAAGAAGCAGTTTCAATCCAACGAAACACATATATAATTGAAACAATGTTCTACATAATAATAAGTAAATATGTAGAATTCAAATGATGAAATTTGAGGTAATAAGGAAGCTGCTCTTTTTTCGATAAGTCAATATCTGAAGTCATCAGTGGTCAATTTCGACGACTGTATTTGATGATCTAATGTGTCACTTATGAAAGTATCTTTATCTACACATTAGGCACACGTCATGTATACATAATTACATATCTACACATTAGGATGTCCATCAAATATTAAACCACATTATTCTTGATTCATAATTTATTTTTAATCCTTTTGTGAGAAAAAGTATGTGAAGTTTGAAAAAATATACATTAAAAAAATAAAAATTACTTTTTGATTTATATTATTACTAAAAAGCATGCAATTTTTTTCTCAGCATAATAATGTTGATATTCATTATTTGACTACCGAATAAATAACTGGTATTTAGGCAAATTTTCGACAACAAATACTAGTTCGATTTAAAAAAAAGTCTAATGGAATCCCAATAAGGTCAATAATTTGAAGTCCCACTTGAGTACCGGATATGAGACAAATCAATACGAGAATACAAACTTTTCTGGCAAAGTTGTGAAAGTCCTGATGTGGACAAACGTACTAGAAAAGTCGCACTTAATTAAAAAAAATATTGTTTACAAATCCTAATTCATTTTCGGGACTATATAATCTGAAAAATTCCATTTTATTTTATTTATTTAAATTAAAAAACTACTTTGTTTTCCAAAAAGGTTCTGCTAAATAGGGACTAAAGTACTGAAAAAAGTCCATAATTCGTCATGTTTCAGTAGGAATTTTGTTTGGACATAAATCCTATGGGCACTTGTAAGAATTTTGACGGAAAAAATAAATAAAATGGAACTCTTCTAGTAATTTTATCCCAACAACGTTGAAAATAGTAAATACTTTTTAAGACAAATATCGTAAAAAATCGTTCTCTGACATAACCATGTAAAGTAGCATGAAGAAATTTTATTTTTAAAATTGATTTTTTAGACTCTTATTAACATAAAATATATCAGCAAAACATCAAAAGTATTTTAAGAGACAAATAAAAGGCTCCAAAGTGAAATCATAATTTGATAGAATCATTAACATAAAATAAAATTGCATTTTTCTTTACAATTTTTTCAAATTTTTAAAATTATGCAAACAATTATTTGTCCCTAATAATCACTGGAAAATTTATAGCGCAAAAACTATCAGATGATTTGAAAAAAAGATTATTTTTAAATTGTTTAAATAATTTGTTTGAAAATGCGCGATACCCTTATTCTAACAGCACCATTCGATTCTGATAAACAAATTACATAAATTCGATGTATTTCGCTGTTTTTTTATGGAACCGATTGTTGACATAGTATAAATAAACAAATACATGGTATAGAATTTATATTCATATTATGTAACAAATTGGGTAAAGAAAAAAATTATCCAATACATGGCCTTTATGTAATTTTTGTCGCAAAAATTAATGGCGCTATTAGTTTGTTCGTATCTCGCATATTTAAACAAATAGTTTGAATAATTGCAAAGGAAATTTCTTTAAATAATAACATTATTATAAATAATAATAAATAATATTTTTTTAATTATTATACTTTTATAAAGCGTGTTTTGAAAAAAGTGTGACGGTTATGTCGTGATACCCTTCAAATTAAAAAAAGAAACTTTCTAAGTACTTTTTTGTAAGAAAAGTACTGCTTCTTTCGTTTATGTTTTTGGCACCATTTGGTACTTTAGTCCTGCTTCAGTAGTACTTTCCTGGGACATAATTCATATCAGTACTTGTACATAAAGTTTAGAACTGAGTGTAAAAGAACTTCGCTAGTAATTTTATTCCGACAAGATTTTTCTACGACGTGTAAAAAAATTTGAAATAAATAAAATTCCACTTTCCTAGTTTTTTTGCCCATCTTTGGACTTTTGAAAATTTTTATAAAAAGTTGGGGCAATTGAATACATTGATGACTTTTCCAGATTTTAGAGTAAATGGTTTAAAACCTTTGCAAAAATTTTGTTTCTAGTCCAAAAGTAAAATATCATTCCGAGGAGATCCAAAAAGTTTCATATTTTTCCACAAAAAATTAAACGTCTGTAACAATCACGTTTATAACTAATTCTATTCTCTTTCTGTTAAAACCACGTATATTAACGTATTTTGAGGTGCTGCTTACAAATATAACTTAAAAAATATTTGCAAATGACATTTTCAAGGTCGATTCTCGAAAAAATAGTTATAAAATTGCCAAAAATATAAATTATTGGTTTTCAGCTCGAAAAATTACCATTTTAAATAAAATAAAAATTGATAAACATTTTTAATTGTTAATGAAACAAAATTCATTTACCGTATTATAATTTTAATGTAAATTATAGTAATTTTCAATTATTACCAGGGACCCGACCGAAACTTTCGTTCCATTTCGTTATTGATAGAAAAAAATATTTTTTACTAAAATTTGATTTGCTGTCTCTAGATTTTGCCGAAATTATATAATATCTGAAATTGTATTAATGATTGGATACAAATTATTTTGTTTAGCTGGCAGTAACGAAATGAAACGAAAGTCTTGGTCGGTTTCCTGATTTTCACTATTCTAATATTTCAAATTAACCAAGTGTATAATATTAAAATGAATCAACAAGTAGTAAAATTTATTAAAATAATTCAGATCTATTAATATTTAAGCATTAATGGAATCGTTGATCGAGTCTCATTTTTTACAATAAATACATTTCTTCAACATTTAATAAATAAAATTTATTTTGATTATTTTTGCGTGTTTTCAGAAAAAGATAAAGGTTTTTGTAAAAAATGTATAAAAGTGCATATAAAGTCATTATAATTCTGTGAAAAAAAACCGAAACGTTGAAAAAAATCAGTTACTGAAAACATTTTTGTTGATTATTGTTGTATTTTTTTTACAAAAATATAAATGTTTGTTGGTCTTCCCGGCTGATATTTTACTTTTGGACTAAACAGAAGGTTTCTCAAAAGGTTGAAAAAAATTTAATAAAAAATTCGGTAAAGTCATCAAAGTAAACAATGACCAAAGTTGGTATCTTAGTACTGTTTTATCCTCGGATTTATCTCATACGCGATACTTTAGTATTAGGACTTTATTTGGAATCTTAGTGGGAGGCCGTCTATTATATTATATTATTAAAGCACATGTTACATTATTGCACTTCATATCTTCGTACTATTAATTCAACTATTTGGAATTAACTATAAATTTTCCGTCTTAACTTGAAAATCAGTCAACCTAATTTTTTCTCACAATTAAAAATGAGAGATATAAAAAGTGTTTGAAAAATTTGATTCCCATCCTAATGAAGATAAGTACTTTACTTTCTTAAAGGAATGTGTTCAGAGCTTAAGATTTTTTTACAAGACTTAGTACAAGTAATGATTTATATTTATAACCATTAATAATTTTATACCCGACAGTGAGTCGAAAACGACTTGATATATCTCGATAAGTGCGCGCAAGGGAAATTGTTTTAGCGGTCGGTCTCATCTTGGCTTTTGCATATCTCGTGTTTAGACTTGGTTATTATAGATACCCAGTTTCTAAAGTTATACACCCCATGCATATCTCCTAAGCAAGCATATCGGACGGAATGTCTACGAGGAAAGGGAAAAAGTGTAAGAAATAAATTGTTAGTGTGTGTGTGTAATAATACCTGCGTGTATAAATGTTTGTGTGTGTGTGTGAGGGAGAGAGACAGAGAGACGATACCTTTGCGTGATAATTATGAAACCCTTGCATAACAAGCAAGTGGCTATATGAACGTATTCTATAACGGACTCGAAGCTAGTTCATAAGCCCTTAAGAAAGCAAACTTAATATTGTTAATGATGTACAAATGTGTAATTTAGTGTTGCAGAAATCCGTCTTCGGATCGTATGAAATTACTTTTATTTTACAATGGAAACAAAGATGCGAAAAGCCGCTTAGATCTTCACCACAGTTCGCCAATTATTCACGCATTTTTTCAAGGGGAGAGCCAAGTAGTGTATTTTTGTTTGGTTTAAACTTTATGTAAATAATGATCGCGAACCCAAAGTAAAATGTTGAAATTCCTAGGACCCAATATTTGGCCAGTTTCTAGAAAAACGACTTCAAAGTTTTCGTTGCTGCACTTATGGATAAGAAAAATATATCTTCAAATTGGCCGAATAGCTGGGGCGGTAGCGCGTTGGGTTTGTAGCTCGAAATTCCCGGGCTCGATTCTCGCTGGCTACACTTTTTTTTCGTTTGAATATTGAATTCCCTTCTTATTTTTTTTTTAAATTAGGCAAAAATAAACATATTAAATTTTTTTTATTTTTAATATAATTTCATTCACTTTCATTCTTTTATTTAAAAATGTAAATGCGTATGCATTATAAATGAATGAATGAATTAATTAATACAAAATTTGTTCGAGAAAAAATTAAAATCATGTGAAAAAGTGAGTTTTCATTGAAAAAAACGCATTTTGGATGTTTAGTTGTGCACAATTGAAAAAAATTTTAATGGAATTTAATATTTAAACGTTTTAATATTTAAAATGCAAAAAAAATCTACGAACGCTTGTAAATCATTTAAAAGGGGAAAAATACTTAAGGAGAAGCAGAACCCTGTTTTTAGAACGCGCATCAACATCACAGGAAATGTCAGTTGATCAATTTAATCCAGAAATCGGATCAAAATTATAAGCAATACTTTTGGCTTTTATACAGATTTCGGATTATTTATTTGATCGGAAAATTGCGCATCAGAATGATCCGATTCTCAAGATCAATTGCCTGTCATGAATTTTTGTGAGTAGCAACTGTCGAGTGTCAATTGTGTCACATCCAAGTCATGACCGTCTACATGCACGTAGGCATTTCAAAAGCGAGCTTTCGCAGATATTTCCTACCTTTTTAAAACGGAAAATCATTAAGTTTCCCACTTTGTGAAAGTAAAAAAAAATAATTTCCATATAAATGGAGATTTATAGCCCAATATAGGAAAATTGGAATTTTTATCCCACCCTGCTGGAATACAAATTTTCCTAAAACATTCCTTGTTGGTCCTAGGGGTTGTAAATCATTCAAAAGTGGGGTAGAAACTTGGTAAATCTATAAACACTTTTCAAACAAAACAAAATTATTTTCCAGTGTTGAATATTCGTTTTTTTTTCGTTAAAATATTTTTTTTTTAACTGAAAATTGAACTATTCTAGTTAGAGATTCAGCAGTCAACTTTCACAGTAAAAAATAATATTAGAAAATGTAACACCTTGAATTCAGCAATTAACCTACTTAAACTTAAAGATGAACTTAAAAACATCAGATAAAATTTGATTTAGATATATAGATAAACGTTTATTTTTCAGCCTCTGGCCTTAAAAAATTGACTTGCTTACACTTCCATTTTTTACAGAATTTTCTTAAAACTAACCCTTAAAAACTAACATCCATCCATACCTTATCTCTAAGACCGCACGCTCTTATCGCCTTGCCTTCCTCGCTTCACCTAGCCTCGCTCGCATGTCCCTCTACTTTCTCGCATTGCCTCGCACTTCCAAACTCTGCTTCCGCGGCTAACACCTAATACTTATCTACTACATATTTAAAATATTTACATATTACTTATATCTACTTCCTCTCCTATGTACAATCTTTCCTTCTCCATTCCTCCTTCCTTCTCTTCATCACCATCTTACCCAACACTCCCTTACCCATGCTACTGCCCTTTTGTTCCCCCTTTCATGCATCAATACCTCCATGCTTATCCCACTCCTTTCCACCTCTACGCACTCCTCCAACCAGTGCTCCACTCTTGCAATTTAAATACATTTCTTCTTTCTTAAAAATTGAAACTTGTGTTTAAAGATTTACTATTTAAATTGAACATTGATCTCTTTGGTTGAACATTGGACTGTTTTGCTGAATTTTTTTGTTTTGTTAAACAGTAATTTTTCACTGAAAATTTAATTATTCCGTTCTTAGTTTAAAATTGATTTTTTTTGTTAAAAATTTAACTATTAGGTTGAGAATTCAACTACTTGGTTCAGAGATGAAATCCTTGGTTAAAAATTAATTGTTTTTGGTGGAACATTCATAATTTTAGATGAAAATTTATCTTTTCGGTTGAAATTTTAACTATTTTATTGAAAATTCGTTTTTCTGTTTAAAAATAATGGTTTAAACTTAAAATTTAACTATTCTAGATGAAAATTTATCATTTCAGTCTCGATTTCAGTTAATTTATCTCTTTCTTTAAAATTGAACTACTTTGTTAAAAATTCGTTTTTTAGTTGAAAATTGATTTTTTAACTGATAATTTCACTATTCCATTTTTGGTTCAAAATTTACCTTTTTTGGTTGAAAATTTAAGTAATTGGTTAACATTTACCTTTATTAGTTGAAAATCCAACTATTTGTGAAAAATTCATGTATATTGTTGAAAATGTAACGTTTTATAAGTGGGAGATGAAACTAGCTAAACCTAAAGATATAATTTTAGAAAGAAGAAAGTTAATTTCCAGAGCCATAGAGATTTATAATCCAGTATACGAAAATAAGAATTTTTCTTCCACCCTGAAATTCAATATTTTCTCAAACATATATTCCTTGTTTTAGAAATATTATGTCGGTCATGACTCACCTACGAATTTCAATAAAAAGTGTAACAACTGCCAATCGACAGACATGAATGAAGTTGTTTAAAAATGAATTTTGGATTCACAAAAATGGATCATTTTGATCTCAAGTTGATAATCAGAATGATTTATTTTGATGTTATGTTGTCGGTTAGCGTAGTGATATAGTTTTTTGTCGATGGAATGACAGTTTTTGATCTACTAGTTTAAGACCAAAATGGTTCTTATTTTTTATCTGTGAAAAAATTCCTCTCTATCGAGATTCGAGTGGAACGAGTGTTTAAAAAAATTAATTCCAACTTCAGGTACCGAAAAACCCCGAGATTTTTTGCATTATATCTTCAGATAGTTTACAATTTGAAAACTTTAAATTGTATTATAATTATAAATTTGAAGGTTTATAACTTTCATACTTATAATTAGAATTCAGTCAATTGAAAAAATTCGAAATTGAACATTTTTCACTGCATTTTTGCATTTAAAACTTTACAATTTGTAGTTTCATTAAAATGTACAGTTCTGAAAAATCTTTGAACTAAATAGAAATCTTAAAAGTAGAGTTAGACATTTTTCAAATTATGAAGAATTGTTTTTAATACTTCCGCTTTTAAAGATATGTTCAAATCCATAAAAGGGCTTTTGAGGGCTAGAAAGAAAAGTTAAAATCGATTTTCTCTGTTTCTCATATTTCCTGCACTGAGGAAAAAATCGAGGCTTATCACGAATCTGCGATCGAATCTACAATGTAGTTCCATAAATAATAACAGAGGTTAATCAAAAGGGAGTGCTCCACTCAATAATATGTGCCCACATTTATGAAACATTAAACTGCACTTTGGAATGTATTGTTAAAATAATAGCTCAAACATAAAAAAAAGTACTCAGAACGTATTTTTCACTGGACAGTATTATATTTTCCTCTTTTTACTTTTCCAGATTTCAGCTTCGAGTTTTTCGACGGAGGGAGATCATTAGTGAATCGTGTTTTTTTAATTTTCCCTACTAGAAAAATAGAGGCGAATGTCGATAAAATAGAGTTCTGCTTTTTTCGAAAGTCCTTAATGACTCGTGGAAGGGGTGAGCAAATTGAGCAATTAGTAATACTGTTATCCGGATATCACGAGCATTTACGTGAAGGGCATGTCTCTGCGATATGTACATTATTGGTGTCCTCAATTATGTTAAGATCCTGAATATTTTCTATATCTTTATTTTAAATAACTTATGACGATGTAGAGAAAACTGTGATGAAAAGGTAATTAGGATGGAAAGAAAATGATGATAAACTGAAAACAGTAATTAAAGAAAAATGATACAATCTCGTTTATGGTGATTGATTGGCGAACTTTGGTAATTATAGTCATGTATTTCCAAGGTTACACACTTTCGAACCCATACAACATTAGAGAGATACGTAAATTTAACGCAAACACATCACAAAAGTCAAACATGAAAATACATATACATTCGCGAAATGTCGTGGAACATGGTAAATATGTGCTACAAGGGAAAGTTGTCAAAATAAACTTTTTTTGATCAAACTATAGGTGGTGTTTTTATTTTTATGCGAATACAGAGAGAAAATTCAGTTTTATGGCGATTCGTGATTTTCAGATTCTTTAGGAAATCTAAATATTAAGGAATTGTAAGATAATTTCAACCGTCCTATTTATATTTTGGATAAACTTGTAAGTCAATTAAATTCAAGGCGCATTGAGAAAAAATGCTACATTCTCAATAAATATACTATGGAATCAATGATTTTGGTTCAAGAGCAGATATCTTATTGATTTAAATATGGTTATTGATTCAGTAGTATATTTTATTGAGAATGTAGCATTTTTTCTGAGTGTACTTGCATTACTGTTTTGAAATTTATTAGTTCCGCATTTTTCATTTATTTTTATTTTTATTCTTACTTTTTTGTGAATTTTTCTAATCTTAGCACTTATTTTACAATAATGAAAAATAAGGAAGATTGTCTACTATTCAGCAATGCTAAATTGAAGAGTAAGCGAACAAAACGTGATATATCAATTTGTTTTTAAAATTGAGATAATTATTGTGTGTGTATGTATGAAAGCTTTTAACTTGTATCCACCATGAAATAGAATTAGTTTTTACATCCAGACAAATTGTAACAGCCTATTTCAAATTTCACTTTCATCAATGGATTTCAAGCCACAATATGTCCTTAAATATTGAGAAATGAACTCAAGTGGATTTATCACATTTTGTTAGATTACTCTTCAATTATACTTGACAGGTAAGAGAACTTAAATTTCTATACAATAAAAAATTTCGGAAAAGCATGTTACTCTCTTTTTAACTAAGACATGATAATTGCTTCCTTCACGTTTTTCACACGCCATTCCACAATATATTAATATTATATATTAATATTATTTATAATAATATATTAATTAATATTATATATATATATTAATATATATTCATTAAATTATGAAAAATAAAATTAATTAAGCACTATTAATTTTTAGGTAAAACTAAATTATGAATTAAAAGAGATCAGAAGAATAAAAATAATTTTAAAAAGTACAAATACTTTAAAAGAATCCAAGAAAGTGTCAATTCCTTTTAAGTGGGCTTTTCGTTTTTCAATTAGACATTTTCAACTAATTTAGATTTATCGATAGAAATCATTCAAAATGTACAATGTGTAAATTTAGTTCTTAGAATTTTTGTGTTCACATGAAAACCCATGAATGCATTCTATAGTCCAGGCATCTCGTACGAAAAAAGGTCTCTTTACCATATGAAGTAGGTAAAGCGCGTTTTTTTACTAAAATGGTTTATTGAGGGGTCCTGATAAAAATTCCAAATTTTCTAGAAATGACCACGACGCGTCGCAGAAATATTTTTGAAAAAAGTTCGATAAATCTTGTTTGCGTAGACTGATTGGCCCCATTGCATTTTAGAGCAAAATTTTCAACAGAGCAAAACTAAACTAGAGTGAATTCTGAGAAAGTTAAAAAAATAGAACCTTGTACCTCTAATAGGCGCGGAGTTATGACTCTATAAAGAACCCCGATTTTTTCAAAAAAGAGTCTAAAAACCCAAAATTCTGACGTTTATATCTGTACTTTGGAACCTAGCTGTTAATATTACAAAAAAATGTTCTGGATTTTGAAGATGCAAATTCGAGTAATCATGAAAAAAGAACAGTTACTTAGCCCCAGTAGGTCATAAGTAATGGTCACCGAAAGTTGATCACTTTTAACCTTTTTTTTCAGGGCAAGTCAATCGTGTTCAGGTTTTTTTTTCAAAATACTTTATTTCTGGGTAAAGCTACGTTAATGATGCTAGAGAAAAAGTTGTTGTGCAGAAAATTATGCATAAATATAAAAAGTTTTTTTTTAATAGCTCGTTCCACGCATGTCCTGCGACCGTATTTGAGCATTTTGGTGGCATATATGCATCTGGAGTTCATTATAAATAAGCTTTTTCTCATTTTTCCTTAAAAACAATTGATTTTTCAATCATTATTTAAATAATACATTTGACACCTTTAAACTGTGTGCAATGCATATTTTATGTATTTTCTTTGTGAAATGTACTTCCAGAATATATGTTGTCGAAATGGAATGAAGCAAAAATGATAAATTAACTGTTTTTACATTGGTGAACTATATGTTCATAAGAATGTTATTAAAGGGATTAGTTTTACAAAACTGTATTATTTTATGTTAAAAATACCAAAAATTGATAAACTAATCATCACAGAGGATACAATTATTTTTAATTGTTAATAACAAAAGAATATACGTGAACAAATTAATTACGTAGTTTATGCAATGAAAGAAAAAACTCATTAAACAATTTATTGATTGGCTGATGAATTATTTAGCAGGAGATGGAGTATATTGTAAAAACTTAAAAATTGTTTTATAAAATGAACTCCTAAATTCAAACTTAACATCCTCATAACGTATACATGTTCATAAAACATGGTGTGTATAAAATGTAAATTTTACAAAATAAAATTATCATAATTAAATAATTTTCTTCGAACCATACATTTATATAATCATAAATATTATCTTCTATTTATTTACAAATATTTTCTTTGACCCTCGGAAAATATTATTATTATATATATTATTATAATATTTCTCATAATGATTTCTTAAGTCCTACTGGGGAAACCACTAAAAAAGCACCTGATACTCTACCTCTGTACTCTTGTGGAAAAAGAGTTCATTTTACAATTCTTAATAGTAATTTATCAGTCAATCATTAAATCAATTAGTTAATTATTTAATTAGTTTCTTCATTCATTGTATAACCATGTGAATAATTTATTTACATATTCTTTCATTGCCAAAAATTAAAAATAATTGTTTCATCTGTGATGATTAGTTTATCAATATTTTGCATTTTTAACATAAAATAATACAATCTTATTGTGAACCTAATCCTTTAACATTTTTTTGTATAAATAATGAGTGGAAAATGTACAAACAGTTAATTTATAATTTTTTCTTCATTCAATTTCGAAAACAGATATTCTGGAAGTAATTTTCACAAAGAAAAATCATAAAATATGCACACAGTTATTGATAGTGTGAAAAGTATTATTTGAATAACGTTTGAAACATAAATTGTTTTTTTAACGACAAAAAGCTTATTCCTAATGAACTACATATGCATATGTGTCACCAAAATGTCTTCGCGCTCGTCTACGACATGTATTGCAAACTCACACGCGGCGTATAATGACCGACTTAAGTTCCTTGGCGCACAATGTACTATTTTTTTGTTTTGAAGTCATAACTCTTGAGCTATAAAGGCTAGAAGATCATTTTTTTCAGATTTACGCATAATTTTCTGTACTACAACTTTTTCTGTAGCACCATTAACGTAGCTTTACCCAGAAACGATGTATTTTGAAAAAACTGAACACGAGTGATTCGCCCTGAAAAATAGGTCATAAGTGGTCAACTTTGGGAGGTCATAAATTCGGATTTCAGCCTCAAATCCGCGCCTATTAGAGGTAGAAGGTTCTACTTTTTAAACTTTTTTTGAATTTACTCTAGTTTAATTTTGCTGTTTAACATTTTGCTCTAAAATACAATGGGGCGAGTGGGTGACGTACAAATGTGTCGAGCCTAACTGTGCACGTCGATGGCCACTGGAACATTTGTGCACGTTATTGGCCACAGGCACAACTGTGCACGTCGACATTTTGACGTGCACAGATGGTACCCTACCAACGGTTCACGTGCATATATTGGATACTCCCAACTATGAACGTGCACAGATGGTAACCTCCAAACTGTGCACGTCTCAATTAATACGATCAGATTTTCAACTTAAAAGTCTGTGTACACAGATGGGATACTTCTAACTGTTCGTGTCTCAATTTGAAAGCGGTACAACTGTGTACGGAGCGACTGTGCACGAGCCCAACTGTGCACGTGGATGGCCGGTGGTACAACTGTGCACGTTGTTGGCCACTGGCATAACTGTGCACGTGCACAGATGGGACACCCCCAACTGTACACATCGACATTTGGACGTGCACAGATGGAAAACTTACAACTCTGCACGTGCACAGATGGTACCCTCCCAACTGTGCACGTGAAACATTAGTTGGATACCATCTGTGTACATCTAAATCGTGCACAGTGGTTCCAGTGGCCAACAACGTGCACAGTTGTACCATCGGTCCTCGACGTGCATATAGTTGGGCTCGTGCACAGTTGTTCCGTGCACGGTTATACCCTTCCCAAATCGTGACATACACAGTTGGGAGTATCCCATCTGTGCACGTGGACTTGTAAGTTGAGAATCTGATCGTAATAATTGAGACGTGCACAGTTGGGCGAGTACCGTCTATGTACGTGAACTGTTGGTAGGGTACCATCTATGCACATCAAAATATCGACGTACACAGTTGTGAGTGTCACAACTGTGCACGTCAAAATTTAGACGTGCACAGATGGGCCGGTGTACAGTTGTGCCTGTCGCCAACAACGTGCACAGTTGTTGCTGTGGCCATCTACGTGCACAGTGGCTCCGTGCACAGTTGTACCCTTACCAGGGCGAGTCATATAGATTTGTAAATAATTCAGAAGGGTTCAAGGAAATTAATAATAATTCAAAAGAATTCAAGAATATATTCAAAGAATTCAAGAGTATTGGGATGACTACAAATATTTGAAAGAATAAAAGGAATTCAAGAAGATTCAAAGAATTCGATGATTTGAAGTGAATTCAAAGGAATTCAGAAACAGGTGACCACCTGAATTTAGTAGTGGTTAACCCATTGTGAAAACCTAAGTTTTCAAGTTCAGCCGATAAAAAAAAATTTGAAAGAATGTTTTTTTGTAAACTCAAGAAAGTTTTCTTAAACAATTTTCTCAAAGTGAGTTTTTTTTATTTTTATCAAATTTTTTTTCCAGCGCTGTAAAATAACTATCGCAGGTAAGACAAGCTATTTTATTCAAAGCAAAAGACTTCTCATAATTTCATAACTTTTCGGCATTATTGATGTATTCAAATATGGTTTTCTTCACGATTTTATTGCACTGTTCCACAATATTCAAAAAAATAATAAACAAACTTAAAAAATGCTCGAAATTGATAAAAGGGTGACGGAATTTCGTCAAATTAAAATCTGTTCAATTTTTCCTGGAAACGTGTTTTAAGAAAATTGTATTTTCCTCAGCTAGTTACACAAATAAGTTACATAATAAGTTAATGAACTGAGTTATAAGTCATATATAATAATCACGCCTACCCTGAAAGGGAAATGGCTTAATGGTATAATACTAATAATAAATAATAATATGCCTGTAACTTCGTATAAATAAATGCGTTCTTTTTGTCCAAATCGGTAAAATGCGTGTCCATTGAAAAAATCACATATACTTCATCAATCGATTTTATGATTTGATACGATAACCAAAACATGGGTGTTTCCCTGTATATACGAATGTCACTTTCCCGTGTAATAATTTTATAGAGATTCCCTCGATGAAGAATATTTTTCTCACTAAAATTAAGTAAATAAGCCGATAATTACATCAAAATAGATTTTTCTTTGTTGTCAGTACACAATTTGAGGTTTTTCAAAAGTTTGGTTGATTCAACATTTTGATTGTGGCTTTTCAAAATAATGTCTCAACAATTATAATTCCATCGTAGATATTGTTCTATGAAACGTAAAAACAAGAAAATACTCGTTTCGAAATTTTCTTTCTTTTTGTTTTCGTATGGCTATGAAGTTGAGGATCTTATGACTTTTGAATGATTTTTTCGCTTTTTTTTAAACAAAAATCAATGCAAGATTCCATATCGCAGTAATTACATTTCTTCAGACTAAAATATAACAATAATTCAGGTCTCTTCCCTTGAATTGGCAACAGAAGTAAACAAACGTAATATGAAAGGGGGAAAAAAAAGAAAACGTACCAGAAAATATAAAGTTATTTTTAGAAGTAATTATACTTAAAATTTATAGCTCCCCCTTTTCTAACTTCAAATTTTGTATACTTTTCCTTTAGATTGCCAATTAAAAACCCAAAAACTTTTGTAAACTAAATTTTGTGCACAGTTCTTTATTTGGATAATTAAAAAAAGTTAATTTATGTTTTAATAACCTCATAATAATTTTGTAAATTATTCAATCTTATTAATATTTAATAAGCCTATGTTAGTATGTCTTTCATGACGTCTAAAACATTTAGTGAGAATAAAATTATTGAGTTTATGAAATTTCTTTAATTAAATTACAAATATATCATTTAAATTTTAAAACCGGCAGTTTTTTACTGATTCAAGTAGAATGATTTTTTTTATTCACGGAAATATGTGTTACATATATGTAAAAAATTATAGGAATTTTCAAAAAATAAATTAACGCTGTCATTTTTACTGTTCAAAATTGAAGAATTTGCAATTTCAAATATATAAAATTGAATAAATTTCAACATTAAATCTTTAAAATTGAACTATTCCAAAGAGATAATTTAAAAACTGCATCATTTTCTGTAATTTACAATTATAATTTTTCTATAATTTACAGCAATTGAAAATTTAGAAGATTTGAAATTGAAAACTTGACTTTTAGTCTTTAAAATCATCCAAATTTAAGACTTTTTATTTATACGTAATTAAAATTTAGGAGTTTCCCTTGTGAGTTTTCAAAATTGTAGAACTTCAAATTGTAACTATTTAAAATAGAAGAATTTTTTATTTTGACAATTTATAATACAAAATTTTGCAAAGTTAAGTTTTACAATTAAGAATTCAGCACGAAGAAAAATGGATATTAAGATTCAAGATCTGGATTTTCAACTATAGGTCAACGATCTAGATATTAAGCCGGAGTATTTTAATATTAAAATTCAATATCAATTTATTAAAAACTCTAAATATACAAATATTAAGATATTAAACTTTTCTATCTGGATATTAAATTTTAATATCCAGATATTGGGTCTTAATATCTATTTTTTTTGCGTAATGTGTATGCTTTACATTCAAAATTTCTTCAATTTTTAAGATTTAGATTTAAAAACTTGAATTTGATTTTCAAAATCATCAAAATTATCAAAGCTTAAGAATTTTTACTTATTCATCCTTAAAGTTAAAGAGTTGTTAATTGCAAATTGTTCAAATTGAAGAATTTTCAATTGTAAATCTTCAAACATGAACTATTCCAAAAAAATTCGAAATTACATACCTTTAAAATATAAATCATGAAAATTGATTGACTTGTGATTCAATATTTTAAAAATTCAAGAATTTGTCTTCGAAATTGTGTAAGTTTTCAATTATATATCTTAGAAATTGTAAAAATTTAAATGTTAAATCTTGAAATTTTAAAAATTTTACAATTTACAGTTGAAAATTAGGCAAGTTTTGAGTTTTACAATTTGAAATTCTGTAATTTTGATGATTTATATTCAAAATTTCTTCAATATGGAACATTTAGAATTCAAAACTTGACATTTAATCTTCACAATCATACAAATTTAAGAATTTTTATGAGTACTCTTTAAATATGAAGAGTTTTGAATTGTGAATCATCAAAATTAAACTGTAAAAAAAATTCAAAATTAGATCATTTTAAATATTATGGACATTAAAAATGGAAGGATCTTAATTACAAATTTTTCAGATAGATCTATTTCAAAAAGATGTTTAAAAGGTCTTGATTTTAAACTATAAACATTCAAGATTGAACAAGTTGGCGAATTTTCAGTTATAAACATCTTCAAAATGGATCAGTGTCGAAAATGGAAGATATCAGTAAGATTAAGAATTCCAGACTGTCTTTTAAGAACATCTTATTACGATATAAAATCTAAAATTAACTTATTAGTTTTTTTCTTTGCTCATAATTCCTGATAGGATAAAATCAAATTACTGAAAGCTCATTAAAATTAAAATTGAAATTGGAATTGAAATTGAAATTAAAATTGAAATTGAAATTGAAAATAATTAAAATTAAATTAAAATGGTATGAAATCCGATGTAGCTATTGGAATATTTTATAAATTTATGATAATTAATTTTATTTCATAGTCTATCGACAGAAAGTGCAGATACATTTCTTTTTTTTTTGGTTTTGAAATTTTTCTTCTCTTCAAAGGCGAATATCTGTGCAGAAATTGAATCTGCAATTTTGTAATCAGAATCATTTGAAAGATTATAAAATTTTGCGTCGAATTTGCCTAGATTGGAGTTATTTTAATGAACCAATGAATGAGTATTTAGCTTCAGAGTCAACGATTTTTTTAACACAATGAATATTGTGAAATCTTGAGTTCTCTTTGCCAAATCTAGAAAACTATTCCCAAACATTTGGGAAACTCTTAAAATCCAGAGAAAATCCTACTCTTTAAATCAAAACCAAGAGCACGGTTAAATATTGTGTAATTGCTGCGTATGTATAAAAAAGGTTTACTTGTGCATAGAAATTTTCGGGTGCCAAAAGTCCAATATTCGTCGTTAATCTTCATGTTTTCATAAGGTAGCAACTCCAGATTCCTTTACATTCCATTGTATATCTAATCTCGTATCTAATAGAATATGGAGTTGTACCATATAAAAAAATTAAGGCTCCCCAAAATTAATATTGCACGAGTAAACATTTTTTATAAATTATCAGAATTTACATAATATTTAAACATATTTTCAAAATTCTTCGCTAATTGAACAAAATAACATATCCGCCATCTCAAAAATCGAAACTTCAAAAGTTTTCATAATTTTGCTCGTAATTTTGAAGATTTCAAAGTATTTCAAGATTTGCAATTTAATTGGATCTCCAAGGACTTTAAGGATTTACAAAATTTTAATGGATTTCAAGGGATTTGAAATATTTCAGGATATTTTACAAGATTCTAAGAAATTTCAAAAATTGCAAGGGTTTCTAAAAAGATATAAATAAAATAAACTTATAGCAGTATAAATTCTTAGAAGTGCAATATTTTCTTCACATATACACATTTAATAATGAACAGCAATAATTCCGGATATCCATCGAAAACAATTTCTAAGCTCTCAAAAGTGTAGAAAGACTCCGTATTTCTGTGTAAAATTTTGATATGATATTTTAGAATATATAACCTGTCGAAAAATGCGAAAAAAATCGATTTTTCAAAAGTAAGATAGTAGAATGACCCCTTAATCTTGTTCTTGGTTTAGATTTAAAGAGTAGGATTAGTCTAGATTTGGCAAAGTAGTCTAGATTTGGCAAAGAGTTGAACTCAAGATTTCAAAATGTTCATTTTGCTAAAAAAATCGTTGACTTTGAAGCTATATATTTTTGCATTCGTTCATTAAAATAATCTTAACCTTGGCGAATTCGACGCGAAATATTATCATCTTTCAAATGATTCTGATGACAAAGTCGTAGATTCACTTCTGCACAGATATTCGTCTTTGAAGTAAAGAAAAATTTTCAACAAAAAAGGAAATATTACCAAATTTTCTGTCGGTAGTGTAGTATTTTAAATTTAAGTAAGGGAACCCACCCTACAGTAGATAGGAAAATAATTAATTCAACAGCATTTAACTGCATCAGTTTCCAAAAATAAGGAAAGATTATTGTTTTGATATAAAGCTTACATATGCAATTGAGTATTCTTATAGAAAAAATATCACGAATTTAGTCAATTAGCTGTATTAAGCATTTTCATTAAACCCGGTCAAGGGTACGATTTTGACACCCCTATCCATCAATAGATTATCGTTTCTAGTATTGCTCCTGGGCATGACAGAATACTCAAATCTCGATAAATATAATTTATCATTAGTATACTTACAATGAAAATCAGTTTATTGAGTAAATAATAGTTGAAACTATCATTATTTTATAAAAATCATATAAGCTTAAATTTTTGAAATTTTTTATCTCTGATATCCCGTGAGATTGGAACGATTGTTAAGAGATAGTTAATCATCATACCATTTAGCCTGTCTTATGATGATAGAAAAGTTCAAAATTTTTACATACCTTAGTCCTAAAAATGATATATTTTATGAGTGAATCCTTAATGCAACTGAAATTGATGGGCTTCTTAATAACCACAAATTGACCCTATTTTTATAGTTTATTATTTGGGTCATTCTCCGTTTTCAAAAATCGAGTAACCTCAATAATTGACCAATAGGAATGCTTCCTGTATGTCAATTATTGAGGTTACTCGATTTTTGGAAACCAGGGGGCTTACACGTATAAAATTTATACTTTGACGGAGAATGATCTATTTAAAAAACTTAAATTTAAAAACTTCACGAATCAAAATACACGAAAAAACACAATCTTTACCTTGAAACAACTGCGAGACAGTCGCAGAGCTGCCACTTTTGACAGCGAAATTGATCGCAATTTTTCGATTCTCTTCTGTTGGTTATCTACTGTTGGGAAATGTAATGTCAAATAAAAAGTCCCCAAATAATTATAAATAATAAAGGAAGAACGCATTGTATCAACAAATATTGTTCTTTAAACTCCAAACTTTGATTCTAATGTATAAGCATGCCACAAAAATGTTTCATTTAGGTAAAAAGTATGAATAATGAAGAGGCGATTTTTTTTTGTTATACTGAAAAAAAAATGTAATTCTTCGCAAGTTTTCCAGTTAATTAAGATTATTACCTACTGTAAATCATTATCAACTGTAGAGTTGTTTCCCCTATATATGTTTTAATTTGATAATCAGGCAATAAAAATAAGGAAATAGCGAAATTTATCCTTGATCTAGCTACAAATATTGTTAGAAACGAACCAAATATATTGGTAAAATATTTAAATCAGAGTTTTGAAGCAGAATTTATTGTAAGTATTATTATTAATGAATCACATGTAAATCGACAAGACGAGGATATTATATAGCTGAATGAAAAATGTTGGAACTCTAAGTGAAATTATTAGCAGAAATAGTTTTCAAACTTTTGTAATTTTTTAAAACTTAGATTGAAACTTATCTTATTTCTCTGTATTTCTTACTAACCACAAATTTGTACTTGACGTTTCGATTTTGTACGACATCTCAAACTCATGACGCCACATAGCTAATTCAAAGATATGAAAATTCTTGAATCGAGGTTACAGTTGGCTGTTTCAAAAACAAAACTTACTTCACTCAAATATATTTTAGTTTTATTGATCTGATTTTTTAGTATTTTTCTGTTTGAACTAAAATTTTTCAATTTATCGTATGAGAAAATATGAACCTTTTCCAAAAAATTGAAAAAGTCATATATAGTTTTTTACCCAAATACAAGCTTTGTGAGTGCGTTCCTTCAAATCTAAGAAAATTTTTTCGAGCCACCCTAATGGACGAAACACCACGGGAAACAGAATCGAGACAGTAGTCTCTTACAAGTATCGCATTATTTTTTTTTTTATCGAAAGCCAATTATTTTACGGGTTATTCTCATCTATACTACGAGTAGCGCTGAAATTAAGTTTCCTTCTTTTTCTATGTATAATATACCTGTCCTTACTGTTTTCCATAGCACCTTAGCTTGACTTCATTTCGACAACAATTCGTTACTCTTTCATTAAATTTCCCTCGGTTGCTCGAAGGCCGTTATATATTGCTTTTCCTAATGAAGTCAGTGCGAATGAAATCCGGTTTTGTTCGCACAACCCCTTAGCAGTCGAGGTCGCAGGGTCTGCTTTTTTCCTCATTTTATGCTACTGGTCTTTCGAGTACTCACAAGTCAACCGAAAAGCGAGACGAGCTCACTGATGTCAAGAGCGTTTCTGTAATGGAAAAGCTGCTATTTTTCGAGGCAGGAAATGCATGTTTCAGCACCAGAGAAAATTCATATTGAAGTCTAATAATGATACTGTAATACGTTCCAAAGCTGTGAACTTTTCGAGTTTCCGCCTCTTCACGGCTTCCAATGAAGAGCGAAATCCGAGCGGCTGAACGTTTTCCCTTTTCACAGTTGCAACTTTGGACTGCGGATCGATATTATACGGAAGCTACGAGTTGAGATGATTAGGTGAAAAGTGACGCAGCGAAGCTCGTTAGGACTAAATTACTGTGTATGTACAAAGATCCTTCAAGAGTCAGACTTGTCTTCTAATTTATGCCTTTGATTTACTTGCACATTGCACACGTTGCAATTACCGTCAAGGTGTTGAAATGTTGTTCAATTTCGTCAAAATGCTACTAAAGAAAATTAGAAATGAATACACTTGGTACTTACTACATTACACTCAGAAAAGAACATTTTCTTGAACAAAAAAATCTGTTTTCTTGGATATACATGAAATTTTGGTTGAATCAAAGAAAATTTTGATTGATTCAGCAAAATTTTTGATTGAATCAGCCACATTTTTTTTGTTGGATCAACCAAATACTCTATCTACCAAAAGATTTGGTTAAAACAACCAGCAAAATTAGTAGGGTGAACCAAATATTTCGTTGTCCATATAATAACCATATTCTATGGTTGACCTAACAAAAATTTGTTGAATTCCATCAAATTGTTTTCTGAGAGTAGAGTGGTCGAAAAGAACTAAAGTTCTAATTTCTTTTGGCACAGTTAGACAACGTTTAAGGGTTCCTCCCACTCCCATTAAAAAGCCATAGGGAAAATCCCCCTTTTTACGAAAATGAAACTGCGGAAGGCGTACATTTCAATAAAACAGATGCAAATTATTTTGACTTAAAATCACTTCCCCGAATGTGACGTATGCATTAATTTTTTATTTTGACCCTCCTCCCAACCTCTTTCAGCTTGCTCTAAAAACCGCCTTTTGAATGAGGATCAAGTATTTTTCAGTATAATGGTCGTCAATATTACTTTTGTATATGTGTTTCATCACAGATCACTTTTAACGGTCAAATAAAAAATCTCTTGTATTTTTTTTAATTATTAATAATTGCTTACATCCTTTAGAATTTTGTTTGGATTAATACTCCTCCAGTAGTAGGTCATTACCAAATTTGTATTATGCTAAAGTAATAAGATGTGCTTTTCAGCCAGTCTCGAGAATCAGGCCGTAGAGCTCCTAGTTTGTACCAGGAAAGTCTGGGCTCAGTTCCTGCAGCCTGCATTTTTTCGCAATTATTTTTCATTCCAATTTTTGTTATTGTAATTGGCTATTAAACTTATGTAAATCAACCCAAAATATTCATTTTTAATCAGTTGTTTAAAATGAAAAAATTGTTTTGTTGTACATATATTTCAAAAAAGTTACAGGGTGCTTAAAACGATAGAAAATAAGAAATTCTTTTATCAAAAGAAAACTTTTTTTCTTATCCCATAACTAGCGGCTGAACAGGCCATAACCAGCGGCTGATCAGTCGGTCTAGCCTGGGGCTAGCCAAAAAAAACGTGACACTTTTGGTCGGGCCTAGGCCAGACCGTCTGACCAGCGTCAAGACTGGAAACCAGACGGTCTGGCCTGGGCCAGGCCAGCGCCAGAACATTTTTCCACACGGTATATTTTTTCGAAAAAAAAATTGTTTTAACCAATAAACATTGTTTATAAAATTATGGGTAAGTTGTAAAGATACCAGAAATATCAGAATTTTATCAAGTTTGTTGAAAAATTTGCAAAAAACAGCACTTTTCTCTCTTATTCTAATTAAAAGTTATATTTAAACAATTAAAAAGAAATTGGATCAACAGTACTACTTTTTTATTTTGCCGAATTAGTTTCTCTCGTTGTAAGCATTAAGGGTAAGGGTTTTAATAAGAAAACATAGATTTCGAGAACCATCCCGACTGACGACCGCGAGAAGTTGTTCCGTATTTCGTGATTTTGGTCAAGAGTCTCGGAAAACGAACAATATCGGATAAGATTCTCGATAAAGTTTACAACTGGAAATCTCGCGTTATTATAAAAAATAATGCATCCTAACTTGGCAAAATATGGAAGTGGAATCACAAGAAAATAAACAAGAAGGCCAAACAAGACCATTGAAAGCTTTGTGATCATCAAAATAATAATTTAATATTAACTGAAGTCAAATAATTTAATAAAAACTAACTACTTCATTTATAACACCATTAGGTTAGCAAATTGTAAACAAAATTTAAATTCTTAGGACAGAAAATCTAAAAAAATATATTCAAATATAAATCAAATTCATACGAAAAAATATAACGAATTTTTGGAAAAATAATAAGGTAAACATTCCCAGTAATCGTGACACCTATTTTCTTGCTTTTTATTCAATTTAAATGCATTGAAATTTAATTCGCTATTATAAAATGCTAAAAATAAATGGTTTTCATTATTAACTATTACTTTCAACACATTTTTTAACAATATATTCAAATTATAACTCAGTTTCACGATTATTATCGTCACAATTACTGGGACATTTACCACATATTTTAATTTGCTCTATTGTGCTATAAATAGTTTTGTTACTAAAATGAATTTCATTTCTGTCTAAAAAATTTTATATTTGGTTTTTTGTTTTAGTGGTTATGAGATATTGGACTAGTTTCTTTACATTTTCTACACTTTGTGTTTTAAATTTATTTACAATTTTCTAACCTACTGTTTTATCAATGAATTGGTTAGATTTTGTGAAATATTATACTTAATTACTAGATTTAGTATCAAATCATTACTTCGATGAGCTTGAAATTGACGATGGTTCTTTTCGGCCTTCTTATTCGTCGTGATTCCACTTCCATAATGTTCAAATTCTGCGACCTTATTTTTGAGACTTGCGCTAAATGTCAAACTCAAACTGTAAATATTATCGAGAATCTTGCCCGATCTTCCCTGCATATATATGCAAGTCGGGACCGGATGAGATTGAACAATTGAAAGCCAAAAGTTCTCGACAACAAAAATGTCTCAAATACTGGAAAGGATGCTGCTGAAAAGGATTAGGAAACTCAAAATCGAAAATAAATACATACGTCACATTTGTGAAAGTGATTATTCCGATGTATTTTCAATGGGGAAATTGATGGTATGGGCGTAGCCCCTAAACGATATTTGATCGAAAAAATACGCATTTTATTTATATGGGAACCTCACAAAATGGTCCGTTATCCCAAAAGAAATTCGAACTTTGTTTTTTTTACTATCTTAACTACATATGTTGCTACATTTAAAACATTAGAAGATTCCCTCTTATAGTCCAAGTCGAGGTATTGAAAGTTGAGAGTCATTTCTCCGGGGGTTTCACACATTTTCTGTCACCGGAAAGACAACATTTTTTTGACGAAAATCAAACTGACATGATTTTACAACTATGATGTTGAAGAATGTTTTTGAGTCAAAACTTTGCGATTTTTTCTCGTCGAGCACTAAACCTTCAAATCCACACAGTGGGCTATTTTTCAAAATTTACTTTTAAAACCTAATATCTCTCAAAACGAGTTGATCAAAATGGATGTTCCTTGAATAAGGTAAAAACTCGTGAAATGCACAATGAGGGAAAATTATAGAGAAAAGTTTTCCCCAATTTCCCGGCTTTAAAAATGAGAGAGAAGACCGTCATTTTTCGACAAAATTTATAAAATTGTACTGGAACTAGCAAAAAAAGTTTGTTTAGTGAGGGAAACCCTACTTTATAGAGTTTTCAATGCTGAATTCAAGTCTGTCAAGAAAAATAGCGTGGCACGTTTCCATTTTGAGAAAAATCCGGTGTAAGTTAAAAAATCCAATATAGAGAGACACGAATCGGAAACATGATGGTAACTTGACAAAGTTTATTATCTTTAGGTTTTTGAAGTCGCTGAATCAAACTCTGATGTCAGAATTTCAAAATGAAAAATGGCGGAATAAAAATTGTAAAAATTTGAGCAAATTTTCCGTATTTACGTTTTCGAGGTCGCTGAATCCAAATCTGACATCAGAACTTAAAAAAATGCTGAATCTAAATCTGACGTCCCATGCCATGTCACGTCATATGTCTATTTATAGTAAAGTTTCTGTAACTACAATTTTATTTATGCTATAATTGTTAAAATCCTTTGTGTGATTGTTTTTCTCGAGGAAGGAAAATGTGCTTCAGATTCAGCGACATCAAAAACGTAACTATTACCAATTTCGTAAAGTTTACAACAATTTTTCAATTTTTGTTCCGCCATTATTGGCTTGTTAGTCTGGTCCATTTAAGTCCAGTAGCACTGCGGTTAAAAACCTATCAAGAGAAAAATAAAATTCCTATGCTGAAGAGAGAACATGAATCGATCGTAATATGGCATGAGAAATTATTTTTCATCATATTTCTACAAAAAAAATATATTAAAAAGGAAATTAGAAATACAGCAATTTGACACAAATGAGAATAATCTTTAATATGAGAATCACGATTTTTTTAAACTTCTTTGGGCCCCGCGAAACTACAGGATATTGATAAATCGATTTCAAATTTAACTCAGGTGATTATTATTGTATTGCAAGGCTGATTCATTTAAGTCCCGTAGTACTGCGGTAAAAAACTATTGGACTATCCTTCTTATTTTAAAACCCCGGCGAAACAGAGGACTATACACGGGTCACCCTCGCTGCTAAAGTATCATTTCAGTCCTTTAGTATGATTACATATATGGCAAGACGACTCCACTTTACTGGGTATGGGCCTATGGAAATTTTCTTTTACTAAGGTGAGCTTAGAATCGCTGAATGAATTGAATAAAAACCAGTGATAACCCGCAGCTGCATTCGACTTTATTAGAAGTACTCACATTTGCCTGAAAGTTTGGCCAGGGGAGTAGAAAAGTGCAGAAAACCGCCTCCTGAGTTCAGTCGGTTTTATCGGTACTCGAGTTTTAAAGGTGGACATTCGACCACGACCATCGAATGAACACAAATCATCCTCGGCGTCAAACCTCCCGCTCGAAATTAGTTAAAAACTTAGCAGATACATAACCGGGTCGCATGTCGCAGATGGTCACCCATCCGAGTGCTATCTGCGCTGGAAATGGCTTAACATCTAGACTCTTCCTGAGTCTGAAGTTTACACCTATACTTTGGGGCCTGTTAGTTTCAGAAAAAAAGGTTCTATATATTAATTAAAGTAGACGTAATTTCTAGTACTTCTAAGAAAAATAATAATGATCTTAGCCCTATAGGTCATGAGTAATGATCTCAACTTGTTAACCATATTATACCTTACGTAATCTGTAATTCTTTAGAATTCTTTAGAATGAAATAAAAATGATAAATTGATCGATCTTACATTGTTTATTCATTATTCGAAAAACGGTATTGAAGGGAACAGTTTTACATTATCTTATTATTTTACGTATAAAATGCCAAAAACCTACGAAATATTCTTGACGGACGAAACAATTATTGTTAAATATTGATGATAAAGGAATTATAAGGAAATAAGGATTTTTGAAATCCTTCATTTCTTTTTTACTTCCCAGTACGGTAAGCATAGTAGATATAATATAGTTTCCAGTTCACATAGCATAGTCTTAGGCAAATATTTTCAGAAAATCTATCATTCCAAATTAATTTAAGATATTTTTATTAATTATATTAATAACGAAATAAGTAATTTAACGGCTTTTTATTATTTATTGTAAGAAAATTATTATTATTTTATTAATTAATTGTTATAGATAATGTTTTAACAATTTCTAAATGATTAATTTACAGTTTTTCGTTTTATTCGCTATCAACAACAGATCTTCTGGGGGTTGGTTCAATAAACTGTGCACAAAATTCATGATGTGTAGAGTATTATTCAAACGCAGTTAATTTCTTCTCAACGTCCAATTAAAAAAAAAGTGTATTTATAAATAATTACAGATCCATATATGCCACCAAAATACTTTAATACGGTTGCAAGTGGGTATAACGTTAGTTATTAAATTGAAATATTGTTTGTGCCTAATTTATCTATAAAGAAATATAGGTATTAGAGAAACAACAACAGAAAAATAGTAATTTTTTTACTTAACTTGCTTTTAATTATTTCCACTTTTTCAAGTTATTTGCTGTTATTTTATTTGTACAAATTTCAAATTTACAACTTAGATAATTACGTTATACGATTCCTACCATGCGGACATTTTTTCACAACAACTTACCTTTACATTAGTTGAGTCATTTTATTTCCCATTCGGAAACTTAAATGAAATGCATTAAGGAACGTTTCCATACTGCTACATTTTTCGGAAATATACAAAAAAAATTCCAAAAGTTCTTCAACAAAAATTATTGTGATTCTAAAAATTTAGGAGTATACAAAGGTTCTTTAGTGCCTTTTATTGAATTTTCCAAATGTGGAACTCTATATCTCAATGCCTGCGGATGTAAGTTGTTGCGAAAAAAATGCCGGTTTAGTAGAATTCGTATGACGTAAATAAATATCACATGATTTTCAAGCCTATTTCGATGATTTTGGTATAACTTTCTATTTGCAAATGATGTGAACAATTTTTAATTGTTACTAACTATGGTAAGTATTAGAATATCAGCATGCAACTTTGCATGTAAATCTGAAAAACCCAGTTCTCGTCAGATCACTGAAGTTAAGCAGCGTTGGACGCGGTTAGTACTTGGATGGGTGACCATTCAAGAATACTGACATGAGTGCTGTTGGCACATCGTGGGTGTGGTGAGCCCACACTTGTAGTTATTTATAACTACAAGAAAAACCTAGAAACACTACCCGAATCGGGTAGTGTCACGCCTACCCTGAAAGGGAAATGGTTTAATGGTATATATATAAAAGGCGTCGATTTGAACCACCTCATTCCGTTTTCACCAGTGGTCTCAATTTCAAATGAATTTAACGAATCGAGGACCAAGTTAATTGTAAACGTTTCAAATTCTATTAAAAGTTTGATTAATTTGAATTTCGTATTCTTTTTTATTTGGTGGCTTTTCATTTCGAACAATTTTCAATTGGTCAACATGGAAGGGTTTTGATTTTGATATTCGGCATTTTCACTTCATAGTCAACTAACTTCACTTCGTTAATTGCTGAGGGGAAAACACTGGATCAGATGCATGGGATACGGTCCATTTTTGCCCTATTTTGCTAATATCTTCGTAAAAACTAATTTTTTATATATAAGTGTATTTGAAAAATAGTTTTTATTTTTTAAGCTGGTGGTTGACGTGGAAATACCTAATTGTTTATATTTTTTGAATTTTTATAATCTATAAACTGTTATTCCATTTTTCCATATTTTTCAAAAAAATGTGTTTGAAAATACTCAAAAACTGCTGCAAAATGTCGGAAACTGCAATGGAAACTTTCTGTAGAACTCTTTAAAAGGAACAATAAGATATTTCTCATCAAAATAAAAGAAGGAATAATTAATCATTTCAATTATTTTGGAAAATACCTATTTAAAAAAAAGTTTACATTAAAAACAAATTCAATTAGAAAATTGCATAATTTGAAATATAAAATGTTTGAATTTAAGCGATTTAAAAACGAGTGCTAAAACATAGAAGCATTTCAACTTATAATTGCTCAGAAAGTTCGCGTTAAGAAACTTTCCAAGTTGAATATTAAAAAATTGAAAATCGGAGTTGTTTAAAAGTGTCTCATTTACAATTCGAAATTATAACATGAGTTCATTTTTAATTAAATTTTTAAAGCTTAAATAATTTATTATTTCTTTTACTTTTTTCCATGCTCGTTACTTTTTCTTATTTTTGGCACAATACGCATAGTACTTTATTTATTCATTAGGAATAATAATTAATTTCTGATGTCGTTTTCCCAGTGGAAAACAAATTGTTAAAGAAAATATGAGACACTTTTACGAGCAAGAAGATACAATGGGTGGTGATTTAAGAGTACCTGGGTGTAAAATATACCCTGACTTTTAGTCGAACCTTTCCTGAGAGGCAAGGTGAATTTTCTTTTCCTCGATATGAAAGAAAACTGCGAAAAGGGAGAGATTGAAAGCAATGGTTCAAGTGGAACTTTCCCTCTACTTCCAGCAAACTATTGTAAAGTTTGTTTTTATTGTCACAGAAATATCGGTCGCTACTGTAAATCAAAATCGAATTTTTTTTCCCGTTTTTTTTTATGAGTTATCCCTACAAGTTGAGTGAAATATCAATCAAGTTTTGAGACATAAATTATGAGGTGTACTAATCTCCTGGAAAAGTATCAGGGAACGTAATAATCTATTGTGGAATAAAAATTTATCCTAAGAGACAAATTCTTTCAAATAATCCGGACATTAGAGGAATATCAGTAAGTAGAACCAAATATTTTTAGAAAACAGGAATTTCAATGCTTTTGAATTTTTCATGAGCAATATTTTCCCATCTATGTTTTTTTTTTACTTTGGCGTTGAAGCTAAACTATAAGTCCTCTCAGTAGAAGTAACTTGCATTGAAAAGAAGTCATTTGAAGTCCAAAAATTACACCAAATAACTAAGGTGTACTTGAAATCCCTCAAAATCATCTTAAACTACTTGAAATCTATTATAGACCTTTGATACAAGCTAAATCATTAAAAGTAACTTGAAATTACTTAAAGTTTCCTTTGATATTAAAAGTAGCTTAGAATAATTGAAGATAATTTTGGAAATCTGGAATTAATTATCTTGAAAAAAATTTGTTTTAGAAAATTGCAATACATTTCAGAATATATAAAATGATTACTTTTTAAAATGGTAAAAAAAAATCCTTTTCAGTTGAAAAAAATACATTAGAGAGTAATAATTACTCTGAATGAATGAATAAATGACGTCCATTATAGTTCAGAGTAATTAAAAAAATAGTAATTATCATGACAAAGAGGTAAAAAGTGCAATTATTTGAAAGAAAAACATTTGACGCTATTATGTTCCGCTCCTTTCGCTGAGAGCGTTAGCTTTTGTTTTCTTTGGCTCTTCGGACGATATACCTTCATTTTTAACGTCTCTGTTTAACGAACCAGCAAATGCGAAGAATATAAAAAGATTAATTCTGACGTGCTCCAGGTGTACTGTTTAGCATTTTTCTCGCGTGTTATGACGCCCCTGCGGATTGATAAAAATCTGCACTTTACGATTTATTTACCGCGCGTCCCATTAGGGATGATATTAATCTCGCTATATTCAGTTTGAGCATTCAGCCACATTTAGAGTCACTCATATTTTTTGTACCGATAGCTGATTCTCTTTAATTTTTTTTACACTGTAGTAAACACATGGTTAATAAAAATATTCACAGGCTTTGACACGAGTGATTAACTTTCATTCCTCTTTATCGTAGATCTATCCCTGGATGAAAAAAGCAGAAAATATACTCCAGCATTGATAATATATGCGAATTAATAGGGTAATAATAGGTTTTGGCGAATTTCAGTAAAAATCGGACGAAATTAGCTTTGAGTCTGTGTTAAAAAAAAATGTGTAAATTCGAGTATAAAAAATAAATATCACCGAAATAAGCAAAAAAACAATTCCTTTATTATATAAAAAATTAACTTGAAATAACTTTAAATCCGTTGAGGACATATTAAGTCACCCTCACTTCTTCTACTTCCCCGTACTTCTCTTACGTCCCCTCCCACACTTTCCGTACTCCCCCTCTCACTTCCTCTTCCGAGAGAAAAATACGACGAATGGATAAACACCCGAACGAAACTACATGCAGGGTGTCACAAAAGTCCCGGGACGGCTGAATATTTCCACAGGTAAGATATTTTTCAGGGAGGTCAAGGTCATTCTTGAAGTAACTTTCAATGAGGAATTCAAGGTCAACTTAAAAAAAATGGAAACTCCCTTTTTTACATGGGCAATCGATAGAGCGGGAAATTTTACGTTCAAATATGTACCCAGGTCATACATAGGTACATTGTAACCTTGAAGGTCACTCTAAGGTCATTTACACTTAAACAAGGTCTGCATACCTCTGGGGATAGAAGCTTTTCAAATGTTTTTCGTGCAGAGCAAAGTTACTAACTTTAACAAGGCGTATTCAGTAGTGACTTTAAGCAATACCTTGACGATGACCTTCAAGGTCATTTCAAGGTCATTTTTTCCATTGGAAACCCCCTTTCAAAGTTACAATGTGTTACATATTTGGACGTAAAATTTCCCACTCTATAGATTGCCGGTTTAAAAAAGGGGGTTTCCATTTTTTTTTAAAGTTGAATTTAAAGTTGAATGACCTTGACCTCCCTGAAAAATATCTTACCCGAGGAAATATTTAGCCG
This sequence comes from Andricus curvator, assembly GCA_932195095.1. Classification (NCBI taxonomy): domain Eukaryota; kingdom Metazoa; phylum Arthropoda; class Insecta; order Hymenoptera; family Cynipidae; genus Andricus; species Andricus curvator. The sequence continues at coordinate 23,744 of CAKNYM010047114.1, read as the reverse complement.
TCCCGGGACTTTTGTGACGCCCGATATAAGGGTTTCTGTATGCTCAGACGCGTCTACGAGAAAGGGTAGCCTATTATATAGCCTATTTAAATCTATTATCCAAACCAAATGAAACGGTAAATAACAATCCCTCTCCCTCATTCCTTCCCTTTCAACTCATCACTGCTCTTAAACACTCCTCCTCCCACCCTTCCTCTTCATAATTCTACTTCCACTTCCGTTGAGCTAATCCTGCATCCCCTCTTTCCCTCGCAAACCCCTCTCTCTTTCCCGTCATTCCCCTCCTCTTATCCCTTCCTAACACGAATGTCATTAGCTCTCCTCCTGCCCATCCCTGACATCTCCCCTAACCGTCGCCCACTTCATTCTCCTTTCCCTTTCCTAACACTCGCACTATCATTCCTTATTTCTCATCTCTCACCTTCCCCTCTTACCCTCATTACGCTCCCATCCCGACTAGCTTTTTATTCCCCTTCCATCACTTTCCCATGCCCCTCGCCTGTCGCCCCACCCTCGTCTCACCTCTTCCCTGCACGTCCGTCACCCCCGCCCTTCATTCCCCTTACCCGCAACCCTTCACCTCATATCTCCCCCCTCACAATCCGCCCCCTGACCCCTGTTCCCTCGCTTTACGTTGCCGTGCAAAACAAGGAAGCGGTAACTACATTTAGGATTTGGCAGCTGATTCACAATTGTTTCAGAAATAGAATAGAAAACAATAGAAAACCCAAATGTAGTTACCGCTTTCTTGATAAGCACGGTAGCACGTACCTCCCCTCCCTCCATTCTCTCTCCCTATACCTCTCGAAACATCACTTCTTCCAGTCCAACTCAACCCAACCCAATTCATTCCATTACATCTCCCCACTCTCTTACCCCTTGCTGTCATTTATTCTTTTTCCCATCTCATTTAATTACATATTTTCATCGACTCAATTCTTCCTTTCGTTCCTTCTTTCTCCCATCCCTATCCGTTGCCCCTTCCAAAACCCATCCGCCCCACCCCCCTGTTCCATCACCATACGAACATCCCATTTGTTTCTCCTACCCTTCCCTCTCCTCCCCTCTCGAATAATCTCTTCTTCCAATCCAACCTAACCCATTCAATTACATCTTCCCATCTTCTCACCTCTTCATCTCGTTCCTTCTTTTCCTTATCCCTGTCCATGGTCCCTCGCAGAACCCCTCTCCATTCGCCTCTTCTCGTCTCCCTGTGCCTTCACCCCACATACGTCACGTTTATTCTCCCTTCCTTTCACTTACCACTCGGCTCATATTTTCTTCCAGTCCAACTCAACCCATTTAATTACATCTCTCCATCTTCTCATCCCATCCTTTCGTTCCTTCATTCTCGGAGAAAGAAGGAACCCTTCCCATTGCTCTTGCCCCCATCGATGCATCCCTTCCCTCTGTTTCTTTACCATACGTACCTCCCCTTTATTCCCACTTCCCTGCCCTCACCTCTCGTTCTTTCAGCACAATACAACTCATTCAGTTCCATGTCCTCAACCCTTCCCCCCGTTCCTTCTTTCACCCATCCCTGTCAATTGCCCCTCCCTTCCCTTCATTGCCTTTTCTTGCTAGTGAGTCATCAAAAGTCACTTGTAATACATTAAAGTATCTAGAATTTAATTAGTAAGATGAAAAAGCGTGAACTCGTTGGAAGCCACCTGAATTTTTCAAAGTTTTAATGGGTACAAAACATGCAATTTTATTTTCAAAATAATACAAAAAATCACTTTCTAGAACATTTTACATTAATAATTTAATTAAGGTTGAGTATTGAGCTGCGGCAAATGTTGTCACATTTAAAGTTTCTCGTCCGGCAAATTTTTGTGTCAATAAGGAACTTTCTGTTCCGATAATATTTTTTGTTACTTTGGAAAAATAATACAATATTTTACTATATTATCATAAAATGAGGAATATTAAGTTATAAATACACACGCACTGCCATATAATCGAGAACATTACACACTAAAAGCTCACTAAAGAATTGCTCATCACTTCACTATTCCTATAATAATAATACACTTTATCACTAATTTGCGAATTGTCTAGAAGATGGCAGCACTTCAGATTCGAATCACGAATCCTCACGATCACTCTTCTGTGACGAGTCACTACAACACGCGTATTTTTTAAAGGGAGACTTGGAAAAGGGGTTCGAGATTACAGATCACTCTCCTGTGACTAGTCACTCAAATGCCGTACTACAAAAGTAAAATACGGAAAAAAATGCCGTATCTGTATACACTACGTTTAATTAAACTGGAAATTTATTGACAGTATAGTAAAAAATGTAATAAAGTATTACGAAATGGATAAAAATCATGTTTGTGAACAATGAAGGAGAATGAAAGAAATCGAAAATGTTTCGGAAATGTCATACTTGTTTAAATCGTATACGTGTACTTCTTAAAGCAACTGTATAAGTTGTGCGACGCAACATGAAGTAGTTGTACAAAAAGTCCTCGAAACTCTTAAACGAGTTTGGCCGAATCTATTTAACTTTCGTATTTTCAATTGGTCTGCTCGGAAAGTTACGGATGCCATGCCGCTTAGCAGTGAGTTTACGTCGTGGAAACTATGCACACGATAGCACGAAAACCTTGAAATCTCTCCACGATAAACGCAAAGTAAAGGAAAAAGGTTTAAAATAAAAATCTTGCTCCTAAAGTGTATGTTCTTTTTCTTACTCTTACTTGTACATAATAAAGAAAGGAGAAAATCGATTCTGCTGCATAGTATTCCAATCTACAGTATGCACCCATAATTTTAATCCTATTATAATATTTCCTCACATTTGCATTAGTCAAACAATATTAGGAACATGTAAAAAATCAGTGCACAAAATGTAGATTTTTATTTAATAACAATTCAAAGTGGCCTTATTAGACGCAGAATTCCATCTTTTTGCTATTATTATAGGAGGGAAATTTAATATTGTAAAAATTAAGTTATTTTAACAACAGCTGAAAAACACAGGTGTTTACCAAATTTCTTACGGTACTAAAATTATTGAAAAATGAAACTAGGAAGTTTGTCAATTCAAAAAAAATTAAATAATTGCAAATTTGAAATTTCGAAATAATATTTCCAATTTGAAATTCAATAACTTCGATTGCAAAAGTTTCATAATCAATCGCTGAAAAATTTAAAATAATGAAAATTGAACATTTGAACATTTTAGAATTAAAAAGTCCAAACATTCAACAATTTTGGAAACATGAAATATTCAACATTGAACAATTTTGAAAAATCATGACTATTCATACGTTTATATTCGTAATTTCACAACACAATTGAAAAGAGAAAAGCCAAACGGTGCTAAGTCCAATCAACCTACATTTACAGGAGGAGCAGAAAACCTTTCTAGAGGAACAATTTACAACCAATTGAGTAAATTATTTTTTTTCTGTAGGTGGATAGACCAGTTTAACCACCATTGTGTAAAAAAATAGATGGCGCAATATGCGAATGTAATAATGCAATGTAAATGTCGATGGACTTAGTACCGCACCGTTTAGCTTTCCCTGGTCATAAACAAATAACACTTTTCAACAGAAAAAAGGAACATTTTCAATATAAGTACAACATTTGTTATTGTTAATGGTTGAATAGTTATCAAAATCGTATAATGACCGTCGAATTGTTAAAAAAAATCGAATAATTTGGTACAATTTATTCATTTAGTTTGAAATCTTTGAAATTTTATAATATTTGAATACATTTATATACTAAATTTTAGCATACCAAATTTTAGCACCACAATTTTTCACAAGAATTGGTGTAAAAAAGCGAAAAAGTTTGATTTTGGAAAAAAAACTCAATTTCATTAAAAAGTGGGCTTAGCACCGTTTAGCTTTCTCTGCTTCAATTATATATGAAATAAAATTATTACATTACACTTTATATTAAAAAAATTTCTGATTTTTAAAATTAAGGCGCTCAAAATGTAACACTGTGAAATTGGAACCAATGAGAATATGAAATTCAAATATTGAAGAATTTTACATTTGGCAAAGGCCAATATTTTTTTATAGTTTCCTGATTTTAGTTTTGGAAATTGATATAATCAAAATACATTTAAAGTTTCTATAATCATTATAGAATATCCTTTACAAAATTTTAATTAATTTTTTACGGTACTTATTTAAACTAAACCATACGAAATATTAATTACAGCATTAAGTTTTAATGAAATGGAATCTAAGCTCAGTCTAGTTTTATTCAAGTCAAAGCATTATTAAGAAAAAATTCATTTTTATAAATTACGGTATTTTAAGTAAAATTGAACAATTTTGAAGCACAAGTTTCAGTATGTAATATTTCAAATCGTGCGATTGAACAGTTTTGAGATTATAGCAATATGCGAGGGAATATGAAAAATTGTGAGTTTAGAGAATTCCAAATATAGACGAGTTCCAAAGACGTTCCAAATAGAAAATGATAAAATTGAAAATTCTATATTTCTAAATCAATAACTTCAAAATTCTTTACGTTGTCTTAATTGTTTTAATTCTGAAAATGATTCATCATCAAATTTTTATACATTTTTTTTTTTATAATTTCGCTACGAATAACTTTCCAAAAATCGACATAGACTTTTCTCAATTTGAATGATATTTTATCCTAAAATGCTATTTTGGTAATTTATAAATAAATACAAAAGGATTTAAGATTACATGCCCTTCTTTCCAGCTTCATTCTAATTACAGTGAACTTGGTAATTACAGTTTCACTTAGTTTTAAAAGTATTCGGACACTCTTAATTGTTGAAACAACCTTGTGAAAAAAAATAATAACTAGGTAGAGATTGTCTCAAGAACACTTAACCACGTAGCTAATTTTCGTCTGTTTCTCTTACTTCCATGTCTACTTACCGACCAGGAGTGGCAGTATATATAAAATATATAGTACTTTGTAAAATAATTGATGATGAATTTAATTAGATTATTTACTTTTTTATTTTTATTTACCTATTCATTTTCATGAAGCACTAGCTGTAAACTTTTTTCTCTTTTTTTTTTAATTAAATGTAGAATGAACTTCGATATCTCGAGCAGAAAAATAAAATTTAATGTCTGTTAGTTTTGGTTCTGTCGTTTGTATTGTCAGAGTAGCTGAAAACAAGTAAAAAATTAAGGAAGTTTCGTGTAAACTTATACAATTATTTGGAAATATACTGTTCCGACTTTCTTGAATGCTTTAAAGTTTAACATTTTGAGTAAAATTAATAAACTTTTATGTGAAAAATCTGTATTAAATACTATTCACATGCGACTAATATGGCGCATTCGGGTTGTACCTTTTGTCTTAATATTATAGTTCAATATAAAGAATTGTTTAAAAAGTTTCCCCATTGATAATTATTTAAATATATCCCTTCTTTAAATATCCTATAGATCCATATAGAATTTCTATAAGTTTCTATAAGTTTCTGGTGGTTTCAAATGGTAGTGCCACTCAGGGAAATATAGCCACATAGAAAATCTGTACGGATCTATATGGATGTTGAAACATTGTATTCTGTACGGAATTCCAAACAGAACTTGAAATGGTTTCTATATGTAATTCCAAAAAGAACCCATGTTTCTGTATTTTTTTTTTTTTTTTCTAACGGATGTTCCAAATACGATTTTTCAGACATCGCGCTATTTCCCGACCTCTATACGGATCTATATGGATGTTACCAAGACGTAATCTATATGGAATTCCAAACAGAAATTCTAAAAGTTTCTATATGGAGATTTCTCACAAGATTTTTAAGACATATCGCTAAGTCCTGACCTTTATATGGATCTATATGGATGTTACCAATATGTAATCTATATGGAATTCCAAACAGAAATTCTACTAGGTTCTACATGTATTTTTCGAACAGGATTTTTCAAACATTGCGCTATGTCCCGAACTCTATGCGGATCTATATGGATTCTACCTATACGTAATCTATATGGAATTCCAAATAGAAATTCTACTAGTTTCTATATGGAAATTTCTTACAGGATTTTTTAGACAGCTCGCCATATCCCGACCTCTATACGCATCTATACGTAATATATATGGAACTACAAACAAAAATTCTGCTAGTTTCTATATGGAGATTTCTTACAAGATTTTTAAGACATCTCGCTATGTGGAGACCTCTAAACGGATCTATATGGATGTTACCAATATGTAATCTATATGGAATTCCAAACAGAAATTCTACTAGTTTCTATATGGAGCTTTCTTACAGGATTTTCTAGACATATTGCTATGTCCCGACCTCTATACGGAACTATATGGATGTTATCAATATGTAATCTATATGGAATTCCAAACAGAAATTCTGCTAGATCCTATATGGAGATTTCTTGCAGGATTTTTAAGACATCTCGCTATGTCCCGACCTCTATACGGATCTATATGGATGTTACGAATATGTAATCTATATGGAATTCCAAATAGAAATTCTACTAGGTTCTATATGTATAGTTCAAACAGGATTTTTCAAACATTGCGCTATGTCCCGACCTCTATGCGGATCTATATGGATTCTACCTATTCCATATAGATCCACATAGACCGGAGGGTCCATGAGGGCCACTGTGGCATTCCCCAAAACTAATTGAAAATACCAACAAAAACCCGTAGAAACCAGCCCAGTGAGTGTCGTAATAGCATATAGATCCATATTGACCCGGGGGTCTAGATGGCTCAATGAGGCACTCTCCAAAACTAAGTGAAAATATCACCAGAAACCCATAGAAAGCACCTCAGCTACTAATGGTAATTCCATATACAAGGGGTCCATAATGAACCAATAAGGCATTTCCTCAAATCGAGTGAAAATACCACCAGAAACCCATAGAAACCAGCTTAGATAATTATGGTAATTCCGTATAGATCCATATAAACCCTAGGGTCTATGAGGACCAATAAGGCATTACCTCAAATCAAGTGAAAATACCACCAGAAACCCATAGAAACCAGCTCAGCTACCTATGGTAATTCCGTATAGATCCATGCAGACCCTAGGGTCTATGAGGACCAATAAGGCATTCCCTCAAATCAAGTAAAAATACCACTAGAAACTCATAGAAACCAGCTCAGCGGCGGTCAGTGATTCCGTATAGATCCATATCGACCCAGGGGTCTAGAAGGGCCAATGAGGCAGTGTCAAAACTAAGTGCAAATACCACCAGAAACCCATAGAAACCAGCTCAGCTACCTATGGTAATTCCGTATAGATCCATGTAGACCCTAGGGTCTATGAGGACGAATAAGGCATTCCCTCAAATCAAGTAAAAATACCACTAGAAACTCATAGAAACCAGCTCAGCGGCGGTTAGTGATTCCGTATAGATCCATATCGACCCAGGGGTCTAGAAGGGCCAATGAGGCAGTGTCAAAACTAAGTGAAAATACCACCAGAAACCCATAAAAACCAGCTGAGCTACCTATGGTAATTCCGTATAGATCCATATAGACCATAGGATCTATGAGGACCAAGAAGGTATTTCCTCAAATCGAGTGCAAATACCACCAGAAACCCATAGAAACCAGCTCAGCTACTAATGGTAATGCTATATAGACCCATTTATCTTATTTTCATTAAATTTTATTAATTTTTTGCCATTCAATAATTATGAATTGAAATCGAAACGCGCCACATTACCAAACAAGGTAGGACAACTTGCCGCAGATGCACTTTTTGGAAAACACATTAATTATCTGTTTTAATCAACTTCAATTGAATTATCTCTATGCATAGAGCACTGGTAAGTTATTGGCCTAAACAAGATATATTTTATTACAATATTTTACTTTATATTTGAATTTTAATCGTGCATTTTCCTTTATGTGCGCCATATTCACCGCCGCTCCCCTAATGTGTGTATATAGAGAGAAATTAAATTCAATTGCAAATAAGGTCGTTTTTAATAGTTAACAAATTTATATTGTTTTCCACAAAAGCTTCATTTAAAAAAATCCTAAAAATGCACAGAAACATATATGCTTTGAAGCATGAAATATAATTATTTCTGAAGAAGGGAAGTTTACCCTCCAAGTAGTGGGTGAGAATGAAACATGGGAAACAGTCAATATCGATTTTAACATCTGTTTTCTCTTAATACAGCAATACTTTTCGAGGCGGAGCAATTTTCTAGATTTACGCCTTTCAACAAGGCAAACGCGGGACGGCATGGGCATTCCCATTTTTCGTTATTGATTTCGGGCAACTCCCCTCAAGATGGTCTCGAGATTTCGTACACCACTTGCGAACAAATCAGGTTTGTCCGAGCGAAAAAATTGACAAATAGGATTGACTATAGCAGATTATATGATGACTTGATTCAATTCCATATCCCGAAAATCCATATCGGTAACAAGCAGTGTCAAAGTTAAAGGTGCACTCCATGCACAGAATCTTCTTTATACTAGATCATTGTATTTCAATACCTTTTCGAAGATCAAACATACGATAGAAAAATGTCTTCTTATATTTTATACCTTTACCTGAATTCTGATGATAGGGTGCAATTTTATTCTTATTTCAAAACATAAACCAGATCTCGAGTATTTGCATTTGAAATATCTGATTTACAAGCCCTTCTTTAGAATTGAGGAAAAAGATCTCATACTGAATAAAAATACTCGGTAAAATAAGTTTACAAAAGGATATCTCTTTTGAACTTATAACAATACTTTTTTTCAAAAGTTTTTGTGAATCATTGACAAAAAGTTCAGAATTCTAAGTCCAGCTTTTGGAGACATCTTTTGATTAATACATTTTAAGAATGTACCTGTTAAAAAAATAAATAAAACGCTGAGTGCGCGATAAAAATATAAATAAGAGAAAAGTTATTTTCTTCATAGTTTTTACTTTCACAAGAATTTAAATTTTAACTCTTAATTTTTAATCAACCCAGTGTTCGTTTTATTTCCAATTTTATAAATAAGACAAAAAAGCAGGTCAAAATTGAATTAGCCCAATTGTAAAACTATCAATATCGAATATTTTCTACTTTCTCGAATGTCACGGAATTTAACTCGATTTACAAATTATTAATTAAACAATGTTTATGCATTAAATGTGAAATGGTTAAATCTAGAAATATATATTATTAAATTGAGAAATTGTCATGCTGATTGATCTCAAAATGTATCAATTATGAAACAAAAATAATACTTCTCATGTAATTTTTAATTCTTGAACTTTATAATGACTTATTTTATATTCTGGCAAATTTGAATTTGGGTAATTTCAAAATTCATGAATTCTATGATACTGACTTTTATATCTCGTTATTTAAAAACGTTATTAGCATTTTTGATTTAAGAAAGTCCATAATACGAACATTTTGATATTTAATTTTTTTTTATCTGAGTAACGTGAATAGCGGAGTAATAGCCTGGGATGAAAAAAAGGGGCTTGAAGAAGAGACGCGGAGAATTATATTATCAGTAGGATACGTGGAGACTGACTTGGATAACCGAGGAATAGACTGGAATAGAAAAGAGGGTATTGAAAATTGTAGGTGAACAATTATATTGACAAAGAGATAGAAGAAGATTGACGTGGATAAACGAGGGGTAAATGGGATTGATTTTTTAATAGGTCGAAAATTATACAGACGAAGTGATAGCGAAAAATTGACGTGGATATATGAGGGACAGTCTGGGACAGAGATGAAGGGATTGAGAAATATAGGCGGTGGATAATATTCACAGATAGAAAAAGATGTGATCAGACGAGAGATAGACTGGGATTTAAAAAGAAGAGATTGCAGAAAATGGGTACAGATTTGTATTGAAAAAAGAAATAGAGAAAAATTGACAACGACGGACTAGGATAGAAAGTAAGGGATTCGGAAAGATAAGCGGGAAAATCATATTCAAACAGCGATTGAGAAATACGTAAATGGACGAGCGATAGGCTGAAATACACGAGGGTTAGACTAGGCTATATCAGAGAGGAATGAAAAGATTGATATATGTATTGTTAGAGAAATATTGACATGTTTCAGAGGAGATTGAAAAAGAGAGACAATGAATTATATTGATAAAGAGTTAGTGAGTGGATGGTCACATAAAAGAGAGAGTGAGGAGGGCAAATGTGGTAATGAGGCAGGTGTGGGGGTTGGGAAAGAAGTTATTCGCAGATGATTTTGGGAGGAGAATGAAATTGTTTGACTCACTAGTGATGAGTGTGCTATTGTATGGAGTAGAGGTGTGGGGGTGGAAGGAAAGCGAAGAGGTAAATAGGATACAGGAGAGGTATGTAAAGTGGACACTGGGGTTGGCAAGGAACACGCCTAATTATATTGTCAGGAGGGAGACGGGGAGAACGAGTGTAGGGATTCTAGCGGGGAGTCGAGCGTGTAAATATGAGGAGAAATTTTTGGAAGAGGGGGGAAGTAAGCTGGTTAGGGAGTGTTGGTGGGAGAAGGAGAACAGGAGAGGGGGTGGGAAGATGGAGGTTGAAAGAGAAAGGTATTTTAGAACGAATGGACTGCATATTGATGAATTGAGAAGGATGCATGAGGAAGGAAGGAAGGTATATGAGTTGGTTAAGAAAAACAGCATGGAGAGAGAGAAGACAGCAGGGGAAGAGAGAATAAGAGAGACAAGGTTTAATGGGAACTACGTGTGGATTATGCCAAGGGCGAGAGCGCAATATTTGTGTGAGAAAGGAGAGAAAGGAAGTCAGGAGCTTATAGCGAGGATGAGATGTGGGTGCATGGAGGGTTTCAATAGGTTCTGGCTCGATAGGGAAAAGAGGATGTGTGAACTATGTGGGAAGGGGGAGGCAAGAGTGGAGCACTGGTTGGAGGAGTGCGTGGAGGTGGAAAGGAGTGGGATAAGCATGGAGGTATTGATGCACGAAAGGGGGGACAAAAGGGCAGTAGCATGGGTGAAGGGAGTATTGGGTAAGATGGAGAAGAAGAGAAGGAAGGAGGAAGAGGAATGGAGAAGGAAAGATTGTAAATAGAGGAGGAAGTAAATATAAGTAATTGTAAATATTGTAAATAGTAGATAAGTATTAGGTATTAGTCGCGGAGGCAGAGTTTGGTAATGCGAGGCAAGCAAGAAAGTAGGGAATGCGAGCGAGGCGAGGCGAAGCGAGGAAGGCAATGCGATAAGAGCGAGCGGCGTTAGATATAAGGTGTGGAAGGATGTTAGTTTCAAGGGTTAGTTGTAAGAAAATTCTGTAAAAAATGGAAGTGTAAGCTAGTCAATTTTTTAAGGCCAGCAGGCTAAAAAATAAACGTTTATCTTCTTCATATTCAAACAGCGATAGAGAAATACGTAAATGGACGAGCGATAGGCTGAAATACACGAGGGTTAGACTAGGCTATATCAGAGAGGAATGAAAAGATTGATATTATTATTGTTAGAGAAATATTGACATGTTTCAGAGGAGATTGAAACAGAGAGACAATGAATTATATTGATAAAGAGTTAGAGAAATATTGAGAGATACTGAGATTGATGGAAAATTATATTGACAAAGAGTTAGAATAATATTTACATGGATGGATGAGGTATAGACTGGGATATGCAAGAGGGAATTGAAAAAGATGGACTTGAGTAGAGGAGGAATAAGTTGGGTCAAAAAAATGAAAGATTGCGAAAGAGAAGGACAGGTTGGCAAAGAGTTGGAGAAAGGTAAACATGTTTTTTGTTGACCAAGAATCGAACTTTTTTTTGAGAACGGCAACAGAACCGAACGCTACAGAACGATACAGGGTCTATGGCTTAATGTCTCTGTTTAATAAAAAAAAGTTTTTTAAGGAACGTAATCCTTTTTAAGCCTTCTTGTGCAATTTTTTTGCACAATTTTTTGTTTTCATGTTTATGTTTGTTTAAAAAATGTACTTTCAGATAAACATGAATAGAAGAGTGATAGGATGGACTGCAAAAAAAGAATTTTAGAAAGACAAGCGCTAAATTATATTGAAAAAGAGATAGAAAAATACGTGAATAGACAATGGATAAACTCTAATCATAAGAGGATTTTGAGAGAGGATTATATTGATAAATTATTTGAAAAAGACTGACGTGGGTAAACGAGGGGCAGGCTGGGACTGAAAAGAAGGGATTGAGAAAGATAGGCGCAGATGATAATTTGAAGAAAGAGATTGAGATAAGCAAGAGGTGGTTCAAAAAGATTAGCATGGAGAATGAAGTAAAGTAGGTAGTAAACGAGGAATGAAATGGGTTTTGAAACGAGGGGTTGAAAAAGATAGGCGCAGAATTCATTTCAAAAAGACAAGAGTTAGGGATAAATTGAAAGATAGGCGAGGAATTATATTGATGAAGGGACTGAAAAAGATTGACGTGGATACAAGGCAGATAGAATGAGGGATAGACTGGAATACACAATAGGGCACTCAGACTCTCAGAGAAATTTCCTCTTGTGTCAAAAGGATGTTTCTTGACAAAAATGGAAGTTTCTCTTAAACTTAAGGTTAAGAGGATTTTCATTTGTCTCACAAAGAATCTTTTTGCAGCAAAGATTATCCTTTTGCGACAAACTCCACATACTGTTGAAGCCAAATAATTCCGTCTGTGTAAAAAAGATTTTCACGTGTTTCGAAACAAAACAGGCAAGAGGACGATGCTTTTGTTTCAAGACAACTTTTTGTCTGAGTATTGAGATCGAATTACACTCAACTTCCGATTGAAGACCGGTGGGGCCGTATTAAGCATTTCCCAATATTACGCAATATCTGCGCGTGAGTACCCACGCACTGCCCGCTTAGTCTCTACGCTCCTGTGTTATGAATGAATGATTGGGATACACAAGCCGAAGTTGAAAAAAAGTTGACGTGGGTAAACGAGGAATAAAATGGGTTTGAGCATGAGTCGTTGAAAAAGATAGGCACAGAAATATATTGAAAAATAGTTAGAGAAAAATTAAAACGAATACTCTAGCCTAGGATACACAAAAGCAGATTGAAAAAGATTGACTTGGATAGACAAAGGATAGAGTAGGATTGAGAAGAAGGGAACAAGATAGGGAAAAATTTACGTGGATAGACGAGTGATAGGCTGGGTTGAGAAAAACGATTTTAGAAAGATAATTAAGGAATTATAATTACAAAGAGATTGAAAATAGGTGAATATATAAGAGATAAACTGGAATACATGAGAGGGTATTGAGAGAGAGTTATATTGACAAAAAGATGGAAAAACACAGACGTGAATAGACGAGGAATAGACTAAGATATCAAAGCAGAGATTGAAACATATTATTAACCAGAAATATATTGAGACAGACATTGGAATATACAAGATCAGATTGCAAAGGATTTACATTGATAGGGATAGACTAGGATTAAAAGGGTGGGGTTCAAAAACATAGACGCAGAATTACATTGAAAAAGAATTAGGAAAATATTTACATCGATAGACTAGATTATAGCCTGGGATAGATTGCGATAGATTGAGATAGACTGGGATACACAAGAGCAGATTGAGGAAGGTAGACGTAGAATTATTTTGAAAATGAGATAAGAAATGATTGTACTCTAGTGATAGACTGGGATAAATCATTCGTATGCCTTTCTGGCTTTGATTAAAACAAAATTTTCCTGAATCGAACAATTTCCAACTTTCCGGAAGTAGAGAAATAGAACTTTTTTGTAGAGATTGAGAGTAGTATTGCGTAATAGAGATATTATAGAATGTTGGTGATACTAAGTCGAATTTGCGCGCTTGGTCAGGTCGCCTAGTGTGACAGCTTCGCGCATGTCGATGCTTACAGTGGCCAATGGACTGGTTAAAATATTAAACGGGAGCAAAGACCCTGCGTCTATACACCACGCTGTCGCGGTTGAGTTTGTCAGTGCCCTAGGATGGCGAGCGAAGGGTGAGGAAGGGTGGAAAAAGAAAAAAGGTGAAGTGTGACTGAACCAGGGAAAGGGACAAAGTAGAGGGACAAGAGAGAACACGGGGGTGAGTAGAGAAGAACAGAGGGGGTAGGGGTTGGTGTAGGAGATCGGGGTAGTGGGGTAGACTGCACTTTGAGCATGCGCTGCGTGCTATATTTCTCCGAGTACGTGGGCTTCAGAAGATCAGAGACTTACGTTTTTTTAACTTTTTTTTTTAACGTCCTATCGGACGGAGGTGGTACACCAGACTGCGCTATTGAGATCACTTGAATTTTTCCTGGTTTTGCTTTTTCATCAGAAATATCAGATAAAGGCTAAAAAAACTCCCCCGCGGTCCTTGCTTCGAGACTTATAATACAAACAAAATGTAGAAATCAAGAGTCTTCAGATGAAAGAACAAAAAAGTATAAAATTATAAATTGATTTTCAAAAATCCAAATATGTATGAAAGTATTATTTTAAAAACTTGTGAGTTTTCCATTAAATAACATCCAATTAAATTTAATGGAGAGAATAAATAAAAAATTAACTTTTCCGCTTTAGTTAAAAATTTAAAATAGTTTATACAATGGTATAAATACTTTATTTGTTGTTATTATAGACGCTTAAACTATTGGTTATAAAATTTGGCATTATAATATTTATTTTTACTAGAGTTCGATGGCAATCTACGGATATAGTCGAGAAAGTAGTAATAATTGCCACAGCGATACGAAGGTTCATGAGGATGATCAAATTCCTAAATCTCATAATTTGTTTTATCACAGGAAAAAGTGTCAATTCTGCTGTCCCGGACACCCGTGTTCAATTCCCGCCAGCGTTGCTTTCTTCTAACACGATTTCTTCTGTTTCATCTTAGAATATTATATTAATATCTAATTGTATCGTGGAATTTTTCCTATTTTCTATAGGAAAAATTAGGAATACGTAGAATGAACATAGGAAGAAACGTCTTTCCTATATTGTTTTGTAAACTTCAAGTCTTTTATAAGGAGCATAGAAATTTTCTTGTGGTACAAGTACAATTATTTAGTTATTTATTATTATATTTCAATAAATTTGGTAACTTCACAGTTTAATATTCACAATAGTAATTCTTGAAATAGTGACGCTATATCATGGCTTGCTATTGTCTTATTGTACAAATAAATGTTATAATAACAAATTTTATAACTTAAAGTTTCTCCGTGTAGATATGTAAACACATTTATCATATTTAAATTCGTCCTAGATGAAACTTTTTAAATTCAATCCGTTAAATTTTCAATCTTCTCACATATATTGAATCTGAAAAATAATCAGATTCACTTCTGCTGCAGTATTATTAAAAATTTAAGACAATTTAATTTAGCAGCATTACTATATGCACATTTAAATGGATTATAATATTTGGTCCTTAAATTATGTAAATATTAATGGATTTAAATTCAGTATTATTAAAAGGTAAACTCATCCGAAGTTAAGCTCCTTTTAATTTGTAACTATTTAAATATAATGTATTACAATCTAAAGTACCAAAAATTGAATAAATTAGAAATTACCTACAAATATCCCGTAATTCCAATTCGAAGCGTCACAAATTGAAGACTTTTACAATTAAGTTGAAAATTAATTTCCGTGAGAATACAGATATCTGAAATGTAACGAATTTCTACTTGTTTGTAACTTATCTAGGTCACGCTATGAGGAAATGGCCTCAGGCGAAAATATTTTGTAGGTTGGAAGATAGAACCTACTTAGACTTAAACTTGAAAGGGTTTTAATAAAAATTTAACTTTTGAGGGTACATTTGAATAAATAAAAATTAGAAATTTTCGATAGATATAGATGAAAAGTAGTTGCCTAACTGAGAGTCTCTATATTGATTTCTGGAATTTTTCAATCTTAACACGAGGTACTTTTATCGAAGTTTTAAATCGCATGATCTCATCAGTTAAAATAGTTATAGTTTGGCTGCAATGACGCCTTCCTTTTCATCCCATCCAGACCAGCAAGCAGCTTTCAAATTTAAATTGGATAGATTCGTTAAAGGGCTTTAAAGTTTGCAAAATTTAGTTTAATAATATAATAATAATAAATAGAAAGTTAATTATTTTTCGTATGTCGAAGGAAGTCCATTTTTCGTGAATTCTTTTAATTAATGTACTTTCTGTTTATGTAAATGTGGAAAGAAATTTAAAAAGTTTTTAATGCAATGTATCCGAAACTAAACTTTCTTAGTTTGAAAAGTTCTGAAAATAAAAAGATCTGCAATTGAAAACAGCAAAATTTGTTTTCCAACTATAATGAGCGAACCAATAATTTCATGCCTAATTGAAGATTCTGCATTCTCACACTGTAACCTCGATCAGATTTATAAATCATAAAAACATATTTGCATTTCTCATAAATCACAACATTATAGATATTAAATTATGAAATTAGCGAATAAGAACTACATGCACATTTATTCTCATTATTCAGGAATTCAAAATTGTTTAGTTAATCTGGAAAATAAATCTCTTCTAAGATCTTGCATATAAAATATTTAATTATCAGAATGAAATTATTAAGTTCATTATTCACTTTTCTGAAAACATTTTTTTTATTAATTAATTATTTATGATTGGGGATAATATTATGCTGAGAAGCACTTGATGAAAATAATGAAAAATGTCACACTTGCATTATACCATGTTCCTTAGATTGAGAAGAAGTTGCATAAATAAATTAATATTGTAAAATGAAGGGAAAATATGAGAGAAAAGGGACCATTATCCTTTTTAATAAAAATGCATGAAATAATTTGGCTCTTAACTTACGAGACGATACGTTTATGAAACTAACCGCGGTTGCTGGATGGTCTCCCGTTCTACCTTATATGGAGTCTAAATATTAATATCTTTGACATGTAAATATTATTATACTTTCATTACAACTTTGTGAATATTCTGTAAGGAAAATTCAAAATGTTAAACCTATATTATTATTATTACTTTGGTCGCAGTGCACATTTTTTATTATTAAAGTTTTAATTTGATGCATAAGAAATCAAATTATACCTACTTGGAATGTATGACAAATTTAGGTGATTCTAATCAAATGTAAAAATTTAACGTTAAATTAGGCCCTTGAATCTACTGGACATAGTTCAAAATTGACATAATTATAATTTAAAAATATATATAGGACTCTTGCTCTGAACGAATTCAAACTTGTGTCGGGTTCAAAATTTTCCCTAACAGTAACTAATCTTCACTTAAATAGCATTTGTTTAAACGAAATTCTACATTTTCTTTTGAAAATACAATTATTTATTTTTTGTTTTCCATCTTCAAGTAACCATGAGGCATCATGTATGGTGCCTTTATACAATATATAAAGAAATACAAGAAAAAGTTGTAACTTTTCATCCGTTCTGGGCCTGACGTCAATCGTGTAAAATAGAATTATTTTAATGTAAGAGATATAAACTTTTCTTCGCTATAAACTGAACAACCTTTGAAATTTGGATGGAGTAGATTTTTTACATTATTACTCAGCCAAGGAAATGTTTTAAAAAATGAAATCAACTTTCACGTGTTTTTCTTTGAAAAACGAGAGTAACGATTTTCGTCTTTCTGCGAAAATAATCGTGATCCAAAATTAAATCGACTCTATTAAGTATCATTCAAAGATTAGAGAATTTTAATAGGGTTCAGTCCACACTAGGTGAAGCATGTGAAATTCAATGGAATCACTTATAAATGAATGAAACAAAATTTGAATGGCTTCTGTTCTCGAAGTATCGTGAAGCGTGAAACTGCTGAAATTAATCGAATCATTTGAGCCGAACAAAAAATTGATTGTTTGGCATCTAAATGAAGTACAAATAGAATTTTTAAAATTGATTAATATCTTTTGATCGGTTTTTTAATTTGAAAATTCGAAGAGATTTCCCTATGGCCCAAACAGTCGAGGGGTAATTCACTCGTCATAAACCTGTACGAATTAATCCCTATTACGCCTTATTACACCATCATTACGCGGATATTACGGTGCTATTGAAAGAGTATCGCAGCAATAGAATTCAATAAAACAGTGAAGCAGGTCAATATCAAGGGAAGAGACTGTTGAAATTTTATTATTTGTAATTATAATTAAACTTTCAATGTGTTTTATATTGTTAACAATGAATATTGTTACAAAAAATAAATAGTTCTTGAAATAGTTAAAATTAAACTCGAGATTGAACTACTAACAACTAAGTGAATGAAATTAACATTTCTTAGTGAAAAAAAGAATATTTTTTCCTGTTAAATCTTCTTGAAAGATTTCTTGAAAGCTAGTTAATATTCATCTTCGATCAAGATTTTACGTAATGAAAAATATTGAATAATATTAATATTGTCACAATTGCAAATTATAGACAAATCATCATGTGAATTATTTTGGTTAATTCTCGTAGCTAGCTATTTTATAAATGATTTTACGGAATTATATATTTTATACGTTTTGCTTTTCGGCAAGAGTGCTTCATGTTACGTTGAACAATGCTAAAAGACGATTTTTGGAAAAAAATTTAATTATTCTTTTATTTATTAACAAAATTAAAAAATTTTGAATTTTGAATTGTACTTTTTTTTTAACAAATAGTTTTATTCATTCAAAAATACCTAAAGATCATTGAGCAAATATCCAAAAAAGATTTTCAATAGCAACACAAATGTTGAAAAATGTATTCAATTTGTTATACACAAATAAACAGCCAGTTATTAGCAATGACTTGTTCTTATGAATCGATAACATATAATAGTTGTTTAAACAAACTTAATTAACAAGTTCATTATTTAGATATTTTCAGCATTAAAACTTTGTTTTTTTAACGTAATAAACTGTTAATAATCATTTTTTTAACTTTTTTTTTAGAAAATTCGATGAAGATCCACTATTTTTATTGTTAATAAAAATTTAATTAACGTAGTCGTACTTAGGATATAATATAATATAGGAGTTCAACAATTATTTAAGTTTATTTAACAAATCATCAATTTATTGTTATCAACTGTTAGCAAGGAATTATGGCTATGTAAATTTCAGTATGAAAAACTTAAAAAACGCAATTTTTAGTTCACAAATACACTAGACCAGAAAAATTTGTAATAACAATAAAAATAGTGGATAGTTATCGAGTTGTCTGAAAAAAGTTTGAAAAAGTTTGTTATTAACAGTTAATTACGTTGAAAAAACAAAGTTTAAATGCAAATAATGCATTTGTTAATCAAGTTTATTTATGAATACATAACATGATGGAAATTGGTTTAAAGAACTGTTGTTAACAATAATAATTGTTTATTGTCATCGAAATGTCCTGAAAAATTTAGAAGTTTGTACGTCCAAAAAAAAGCACAATAGTCCATTTCTTAACTAAGATGGTTTAAACAATTATACATTTTCATTGTAAGACGAAATATGATTCTTAGGTTTCATTGCCAAGTAATTGGTGATCGATTTAGCAAAAAAGCTTTATTTATTCCAACATAAACAGCTGCCATGGATAATTGTTTATTAAACTTGTTTATAAAGTAACAAAACATTTATCAGCTTTCATTAATTGAACTAAAAGACTCTTTTCGTCCATAAATTCTTCAAATTTTTTGTAAATCAAGTGACGAATCGCTGTCAATCCCCATGAAATTATTTTCATTCACTTATTTATTTATAACGAATTCGATAAATTTTTAAACATTTGCGTTGCTATTAAAGATCTTTTTCGGACATTTGCTTTATGTTTTCTAGCCATTCTTAACATATTTGGAAATTATTTAGACAATTTTCATTTTTTTTCAACAATTTTTCATCTTGTAAATCGTGAAAAGTTATTATTTTCTGAAATTAATGGCGCAGGTAATGACTGCTAAGAGTGACATTTCTTTGTGAAAGACAGTTTGCAGTTATTTAAACAATTAATGTCACTAGCTTATTTTCATGAGAAAGATGGAGAAAATTATAGTTTCAAAAAATAATTATTGTTTAAATGTTCAAACAATTAGGGTATAAGTTCTAAAATGAGAAAATACTGAATAATAAGCGAAATATTGTCACAGATTCAGAAAAAGAAGAATGTTCTCCACCTTTCCTATGGAAAAGGCGCACGCGGATCTCTCTCTCTCTCTCTCTCTCGACTCCTCTTCGATATCCCCACTATTCCCACGCTAAGCAAAGCATGTATATGCTCTCTCTCTGCTCTCTTACTATGAGATCTCCCCACTACTCCACCACTATGCAAGCTCCTTTGCACTCATGCGCGTCCTCAATGTTTAGTGTACTGTATATGACGCCAAGCGCACGTAAAGTTTCACTTCTGCCGTGTGGCCCCACTGCCACACACATTTTTTAAATAATTGTACACTATTTTTAACACAAAATATCACTTTCAGCATTCATTAAGTGCGTTATTGACTCCAGAAAGTATTCAGTATTAAGATTAACAGGAAAAAAATGAAAATTGTTTGAATAATTGACAAATATTGGTCAAAAATGATATTACTCGCAAGATTCGTTATCTGCGACATTGATTTCAGAAATTAATAACTTTTTACGATTTACAGGGGAAAAATTGTTTAAACAAATGAAAACTGTTTAAATGATTACCAAATATCTTAAACAAGATATAATATTATTCTTGAATTTTACATAAAACTGCCATTTTGCATTTTTTGGGACATTTTCCGGGCATAATACAAGGGGATTGGGGGGTCTACATTAAAAGTTATGGGGTGTACATTATTTCTTGAGCATTCCTTAAGAGGTGACCAAACTTTAATTAAAAAAAAGCTAAAAACAAGTACTTTTTTTCCGTTTTTTGAAAACCGAGCTTTTCCCATTTAAAACCCCATGTTAATTTCAGAAGCCCGGAGGCACGCAGGCGCGGATCCAGAGGGGGAGCCACGGCAGCTTGCCCCCCCCCCCAAAAGCCCAGACTCAAATTTTTCAAATAAGATAATTGAAGTTTTTTATCCCAGTAAAAAGAAACTAATTCGGGAGGATTTCGGCGAATTAACACGTTTAAATTCGCCCGAATTCTGCTTTCTGATTCGTTGAAACGAACTGAGCCAGCGCGAATTGAATGTGTGTCAATTTACCTTAATTCGTAGTCAAGGTCATTTCGAAAAAAATTAATAAAAATTGCATGCCTCGAGTCTCGAACCAGCGATCCCAAGTATATAAGTCCAGAGGACAACACTGAGCTACAGGAATCATTAATATATA
>CAKNYM010047113.1:82778-93424 GCA_932195095.1 Andricus curvator | reverse complement strand
GCTGAAGGCGACTTCAAACGCATCGTCGACGGATAACGCCTATTGACTGCTACTGAACGACGATGCGTTTGAAGTCGCCTTCAGCGCACGTCATCGATAAGTATTATATTTTTTTAAAGTTTTTAATGTTGCAAGAAAAACTATTGCGATTACTCTGTGACCTTTTAACTCAAAATTTCACGTAGAATCCGAATTTCAACAAGTGAAATGTTAATCTTTCTTTTTTAATGAGTTTTTCTTGCATGATACGGAGAGGATATGATGTGGATACTATAAGGATACGCTATAGCGTATCCGCTCCGTTCGTTCGGTCCGCCAGGGAAATTATGTCTCATATACAGTACATTTTTTTTAAAATACAAAAAAGCAATTTTATGGAAAAAGGAGATACAGTAATTAAAAATGATAGTTGCGCAAATGGAATATTTGAAGTGTGGAAGTAAAAAAGGCTTTCTTAATAGTTATGAAATTTTCCTATTTCTAGGTTTTCAGGAAAAAATCTTTGTACGACCGTTTATTTTCAGAAGAAGAAAATTCGAAAATTGGAGTGAATTTGATTAATTTGTTGAAAATTCAGCAATTTTGTTATAAAGTCATTCTTTTTGGTAGAAAATTCAACTGTTTTATTGAAAATTGGTCTTTTTTGGTTAAGAATGCATATATTTAGATAGAATTTGCATCTTTTTGGTTAAAAATCACAACTGTTTGATTGGAAATTAATCTGTTTCATCTTTTTTTATTGAAAATAGAACAAATTATATTTGAAAGTAAAAATAATTTGTTAAACATACATTTTTTTGGTGATGATCCATCATTTTAGTTAACAAATCTTTTTTTAAAATAATTTAACCATAATTTGTCGAGAATTCTCATTTTGTTTGAAAAATTTCATATATGGTTAAAAATTTGTATTATTCAATTGAAAATTCAACTATTTGATTAAAAATTCCTGTATTTCATTGAAAGTTCGTCTTCTTGTGATGGAATATTAATCTTTTTGTTGACTAATATTCATCATTTTGGTTAAAAATGTATTTCTTTGGTTGAAAGTTTAACTATTAGGTTGAAGATTTCCTTAAAAAATCAAATATTTGTTTGAAAATTTCTGAATATATATAATAAGAAAATGAATAAAAATATCTTTATTAATTTTTTATTTATTTTATTCATATTGCTTTTTATATTTCATTATATTTATTTCAATTCATTTATTCTTAAAAAATTTCATTTTATTAGTAAATTATATGTTATTATTTATTATATTTATTTATTTAAAAAATATATATATACATATATAATAATTACATCATTTAATTCATATTTTACATTGCACATTTGCTTGGAAAGAAATCGGAAACATTCGGAACGAACATAAACTAGTGGGACGCAGGTGAAAATTCGGAATAAGCTATTGGGACACTGCGACATTTATTCGGAAACAAATCGGAAAGGATCAGAACGAAGTAAACGCAGTGGGACACTTCGGCAAAAAGTTCGGAAAAGCTTCGGAAACCTTCGGAAAGAGAAAGCGTTCGGAAAGAAGCGGAAGCAAAGTTCACATAGAAATCGGAAAGGATCGGAACGGTAATTCCTTTCCGATCCTTTCTGTTTCTTGCACTAGGGCCAGTGAGTAATTTCAAGAGTTGGATTAGGAGTATTGTACAAATATTTGAAAAAGAGATTCTTAAAATGATACAAGGAAGGTGCATTTCTAATATCGTATGGAACTTTATTCCATAACTGGGCACCTCTGACTATAAATGCTCTTTGAAGCTGACATGTTCTATGAAAAGTAATCTTAAGGATTTTATGTCTTTCACGAAGCTTAGAATGTGCTGGAAGGTCTCTGTCTACAAATTGGAACAGGTTAAATAGATACTCCGGAGCTTTATTCTGAAAAAGAGTATGGAGCAAATTAGCCATAAAGAATTGTCTTCTCTTGGCAACATTAAGCAGACCAGCCCTATGTCTGTATGAAGTTATGTGTTCGTATTTAGGCAAATTGTAGATAAAGCGGACGCAGGCGTTTAATGCACGCTCGAGCTTTAAATTTAAATCGTCGGAAAAACCATCGTATACCAAACAACCGTAGTCAAAGTGGGGCAGGATTAGACTCTTAACCAAAAGTATCCGAGTAGAGATAGGCAAAGAGTCCTTGTTCCTATATAGTTGCTGTTAAAAGCCAAGAGAGGTGGGGAGGGGCAACCCAATGAAAGAGTCAGTGGACATTGAACTAAAATAAATGTTTATATTTTCTTAGAGATTAATAATGTAAATCATACAGAATTACAGTCAGAGCAGGAACCGCAACAATTTCGTGACGTCCAGTGATAACAAGAAATCCAGTCCTTTATCGGTCCTTGAAATTGAGATGACATCCTTACTCGACACCTCCATCCTTCGAAGAAGCAGCTCCGTTGGTTTTCCAAAGGAAGTAGGCAACTCGAACCTCCACCAGGAACAAGCCAAGCCAGCCGACCTGACAGCACGCCAAGGAAGCATCCAGGAAAGCAGAACCGCCACGCCAGCCGATGCAGCAACCGAACACACCTCAGCACCTGGAAGAACAGAATCCAAACGGGCCAGCCAGGCCCCCACGCCTGAAGTAGGCCTTCGCGGGTGAACTGTGACAACAGAAACAAGGCTCGGGCCTTCGCGGGTAAACCAAGACGACACCACAAGGCTCGGGCCTTCGCGGGTACACCAAGACGACACAACAAGGCTCGGGCCTGCGTGGGTGAACCAAGACGACACCACAAGGCTCGGGCCTTCGCGGGTGAACCACTACGACACCACAAGGCTCGGGCCTTCGCGGGTACACCCAGACGACACAACAAGGCTCGGGCCTTCGCGGGTACACCAAGACAACAGTAACAAGGCTCGGGCCACTTAAGTAGACACACTGCGTGCGCAGCTGCCTACACACATAGCACGAAAGTAGACAACTTGCCTCCAATGGCAATAATAGCGCCAAATCCCGTAGAACATCCGCATCCGTCTCCAAAGGCAATCGTAGAACTACACTGTGGATCACTTGCCCGCTAACGAAAGGCAATTGTATAACTACACTATGGATCACTTGGCCTCGAATTGGCCTGACGACTCATGAACGGCTGGGCACCAAAAACAACACTGAATCCTAAACCGAAGGAGGAACATTCGCTCCGGGATCCCAAACTGAACTGAGCTGATTTTTGAGAAAGACGTGTCTCGCTCCTTTCACTGTCGAACGAGGTAGTTCGTCCATGCCAATTACCTGGCAACGTTTCAGGCACCTGCCTGAGCAGAACAATGAGTCGACCTTTGGATTTTCAAGAATAATAACCGGTGCAGTGGCCAAGGACGAGACAAGTCGACTTCTTAATAATTTGGCTATAATGAATTTTTCCAAGGTTATCACGAACATACATTTTCAACAGTTTCTGTAGAATACTCTATGTTTTCCTCGAGATGCTCTGTACCTGTTCCTTCCAAGACAAGGTATACGGTTATGAAAATATCCCAGATCTTTAACTACTTCCGAGAAAGGGATAGCCAGATTCTCGATACGAAGTGGTCGAAATTATGCCAAAGTTTCAAGTGACGGAGATGAAGTAGGTCGAACAACAATTGCCTGAGTTTTGCCCGGGTTAAGAGTAAGTCCATTCTTCCAGGTCCAGAGGATCACACGATCAATATCCTCCTGGACTAAAACAAGTAATCTACTTAGCGTAGAAATTGGTCCCGATGAATAAATTTTGAAAACATCAGCATATTTGTGGTAGCTACGATGTTGAAGTTAACTTCCAAGATCAGATGTGAACAAATTGAATAGGAGGGGTGCCAGAATGGAGCCCTGTGGAACCCCACACTTGACCTCACCCCAGTCAGAAAGCCCACCACTACTATTAATAATTCTGTGAGACCGATTATTGAAATAGGATTTGAACCATTTGATGACAGAGTTCGATACGTTAAAAGGATTTAACTTTTGTAAGAGTAACGTATGGTTAACCATGTCAAATGCCGTCTAAAAATCAAACAGAACAACAATCGTGATCCCCCTGTTATCCATTGCTGATTTGAGATCCGTCGTTACCTTAAGGGAAGCAGTAAGAGTACTATGTTTTGCACGAAAACCTGATTGCATCGGGTCAATGGCCTTAGATAATTCAAGAAATCTGGAAAGTTGCAAGTGAACAATTTTTTCGAGTGGTTTAGAGAGTGCACATAAAATAGAAATTGGCCGGAAGTCTTTCGGGGTAGTAGGTTTGGAAATTTGGCAAATAACAGCCTTTTTCCAGATATCTGGGAAGATACCGACCTGAAGGGAAGCATTATAAATATGTAATAGGATAGAAAAGATAATTGTAAGGGCAATTTTAATCATTTTGATTGATATTTCATCAGTCCCAATGGCATTTGATTTGATTTCAAATTTCAAGTCTTTTTTCGAAAAGTATTTCAGGTGTGATGTCATCGAAAAAGAAGTCAAATTCATTAAATGTTGAATTAAGAGAGGTAGTGGAAGATGATGATGTTAGGTCTGGAACTGGGAATGTAAATAAGTCTTCAAAAAGTCATCAGACGGAAAATTACTATCTATAGATTCGTGCTTGGGCGCGATTAGGTGTAAATGTCCAAGCAGATGCCAAATGTCCTCTTTTTTGTCTCTATGTGCAATCTCATTATAATTGTATTGATTGAATGCATCTCTAATCTTACTTTGAACTAGGTTCCTGAGTTTACGAAATTGAGCTAGTATTATACTGCTTTTTGTTCTTTTTGCAAGTCGGCGCTTGCCATCACGTTCCCTCATCAGATTTTTAATTTCAGATGTGATCCAGGGGGCAGCTTTATCAAAGTTTTTAGGAATATGTAGCGAAGAAAATTGGTTGAATGCGGTTACTAGGTAATTAGTCAGAGTGTTGATTTTATCATTTATATCTGTATCTAGTAATATTTTTTCCCAATCATACGTCATTAGATGTTCGTAAAATGTATGTTCATCAATTTTAGAAAGATTCCGCACCAGTCTTTGGATTGGCTTTGAATTTAAATTAAGAGAAAATGTAAAGGTAATTTTAATCAAGTCGTGATTAGAGAGAAAAGGAATAGCATGTTGTTCGTAGGAGACAACCTTATCAATATCGTCCACAATCATCAAGTCGATACGAGTACTGGAACGATCAGTATAGTGAGTGGAATCATGAGGTACAATCTAGAGTCCCGAAGAGTATACCAAGGATGTTAGATATTTAGAATGATTGGAAGTAAGATTTAAGTTAGTGTTAAAATCTCCAGTAAGTATAATGTAATTAAAGTTAGGAATAAGTGAAAAAATGATCGATTCTAGCTCAGTTTCATAGGAGGCATTGGGTGGTTTATAGACCAGTCCAACTAAAACACTATCAGAAGTAGATTTAACTTCAACAAAGAGGAACTCGGTCGTGGGATAAGTAGCTACTGGACTCACATCAACCACGGTCCCACCCAGACTATCATGCAGGAAAAGACAAACCCCCCCCCCTTCTCTCGTCTCGGTCTCTTCGAAAGAGCGAATAGTTGTCAATTGTAACGAGGCTGGAGGGTATATTTGGAGTTAACCAAGTCTCAGAAACAGCTATTATATGGTAGGAATATGTACTGAAGAAATGCTTGAATTCTAGAAAATGTGCCAAGAGAGACTGGGCGTTCACATGACAAATGCTTAAGGTATCCATGGATATATTAGGAGAAACATTTCATAAAAAAAAAACAATTCAAAAATAAAAAACTCACGCAGCACGCGTAAAAATTGACTGAGACAAAGAACAATTATCAACACACCCCAAACTAAGTGATTACAATTCAAATTAGAAAAGCGGTAATCAGTACAAGTAAAAAAGATACAAAAGGGATAATAAACAGTGACGTATGTCTCTAGATAAATTGTCAACAAAAGTGGACATGATTTCGTAAATCGATATCCGGATATCCGGAGAGCTATGAATATTAGGATGAAATGAGAACATTTAAGGTATCCAAGGCACACAATTAATCCAAATATTATACAATTATTCTCAAAAAGTCCAAAATCAAGATTTAAAGCAACTAGTTTAAATATGAGATCAAGTTTGCTATCTGAAGATACATCTATACAAGGTATAAAAACCTGAGAAATATTGAAGATATATTCACTGACGGGCATCAAATTGGCAAACAATAATAGTACCATAAAGAAATTTAAGTACCTCTTTATGCAAATAAACAAGATTAATATATGATGCAAAGCAAAATTAGAGAAACACATATACCTAGGTAGGAATAGCATTTATGTAAAATTAATGCTAAGGTTAGTCGGAGAAAAGTTAAGAAAAATATTGGACTTAGCCCATGGTTGTTATTGAAGTCCCTCTACAGATTGTAGATTTGCAAGGTGTATTCTCGACGAACCGTCCTCCTTTCTACAAAAAATGTTTCCACCAGAAATACAAAGATATTTGATTTTCTTATCTCTTCGAAGACCGAGAGCAATAGCATATATTTTCCGGTTGAGTGGAGTTAAGGCCTCACGAAGATAAATAAAGTGTTTCTCATTTCCGGTCAATCCAATATTCAATGTAGAAAAATCTCTTTTGTCTTTACGTCTCTCGATCATTTTATGTCGTAGATCTTGGCGACTGAGTTTAACTACGATGATCGGAGGGATAGTAGGTTGTGTGAGAGATCGTGCTTTGATAATTCGGTGGAGGTTGACAACTTCATTCTTAGCAACTGGTACATCAAGAGCCCTGGCAATTGACTGAACGTTGGCCATAAGGTCATCGTTGGGCTTCATTGGAAGACCATGAATTTCAAGCGTAGTATGTAAAGCCGCTTGGTCATTTACATTCTGCGCATGCTCAAGCGCAACCACTTTAGCCTTAAGGTCTTTAGCTTCCTTTTGAACAGTACAAATTTCCTCAATTTGTACTTTAGAGCAGGCTTCAAGCGTATCAATACGACGAGTGTTATTGGAGAGGTCAGTCTTTATTTCCAAAAGGGTGGAATTTAACTTCTCATTAAAATCCTGTTGTCGGGTTTCAAATTCACTGAATCTTGTTAAAATCTCATCTCGGGCCTCCGAGACCACTTGACGAAAAAGTCAATGAAACCCGGAGGTAGTGCAGGTGCATTGACGGAAGTGGGAGTAACGGGTACGGAATTTTCATTTTCGACGTCACGAGAATCACTAATCTCATAATTGGTAGCAGGCTTGGTATTAACTGCCGCAGAGATGGCACTAGTAGTCGAAAAACTACATCCCTTGCAGACATAATCAATTTGCCCTTTTTTAAGTAGATCAAAAGTTTTTTTCGCTATACCAACATTAGCACAGGTCAAATGGAAGAAATTGCCACACTTTACACAGGCTATAACCTCAGGACCACCTCTTGAAATCACTATACGTTGCCCTCCGGAAACGCTCCCATGGTATCGTAATTGAAACGTAATAAAAATAACTATTTTGAAGAAGCTTGCACCAATTAGAAACAATCGAACGAAAGTTCAAATGAAGGAAATCTTCATGAAATTAGTTGGAAGAAACGTTTTTGTTTAGTTCATAAAAAAGAAATGGATTATTTTAAATAAATATTTCTTTCTATAGGAAATTTCTGATTTGTAACTTTTCGTAGTTCAGGACAAATGCCACTAGTTGTCGCAGAGTGCATTATCTCACAATAGAAATGATTTCTCTAGGTTATAAGTTAGCCACAAATTTTCACCATAGTTATAATTATCAGATTTTGTGGTTTTTTCCCGCCTGCGGGCTTTTTTCCCACATATAACAAATATCACGTTAAATTCCAGTCACGTCAAATTTCTCTCTGATTGTGTAATAATGCCCGAACGGGTAACGTACAACAAATTCTTCCAGTCCGATCATTCTTCGGGGAGATCATAAATCGCGAGCGAGCGAATGGCGCGGCGCAGCCATCGCCATCCGCCCACTCCCGTGCATTGGATCTCACAAGAGGGGGCGATGGTTGGGGCCCCCTTATCCCCACCCCTTTTTTTTACCATAGTTATAATAAAAAGATGTGATGACGTAAATAACTCACCTGATAATACTATGTTTTGTCTGTTTTCAGTATCAGCACTAACCGAGCTTGAAATATTTTGAAAGTTTTCAATTTTTCTTTACCCCTTCAAATTAAAAATAAGTATTACTATTGAAATGGTATAACCTTGTAATTATTATTACATATTGATGTTACATTAAACTTCTGAACGAATGCTCCGTTTAAATTTTTGGGTTTCAACTATTCAATTTTTGTCATCAGTGGTGGTATTTTTGTAGTTCAATAAAATATTTGTTTATTTCTATAAATTGAGTTGTTTTCAACATAAGTCTCTCTTTTCTGCCAATCAAGTATTTGGTTCTTGGAATCAATCATTATTTTTTCATATCTGTTAAATGATTATTCTATATATTATTTCTTTTTTTCCAAGAAATATCTGGCAAAACTTGAGGTACGGTTCTTTGAACCAAGGAATCACAATATTCCAATAAAGAAAAACTTTTACTTCAGCCGATGGACTTTAATTTGTTTGAGAGAAATATTTTCTAGCTTTATAATAACATTTGACTATATCAAATACTTAATATTTAAACACTAATCTCTTATTTCTTTCAACCAGTAACAAAGTTCATTCGCTTAGTCAATATTTCACTGACAGAAATAAATATTAAGGGGTAACACCACTCTAGAAGCCGAAAACAAGACTAGCTTTGCGAATCATTTTTGAGAATATTAAAGAGGGAATAGGAATTCTTTTTGAAAAAGGGGTGTTTGAGCATATATTGAAGTATGGAAAAACATTTTTTTATTAACATTTTTATACAAAATGGCGCCGATGCAGCTGATTTCGCGAAATGCGAATTGGCTAAGGTGCTACGTAGGGGTTTTCGTTTAAATCAAATTTTGTAAAAATGGCGCGACTTTGAAAAAAAAATCGATTTTTCGCAAAAAAGAAGGCTGAAAATTGTTTATAAAATTAAAATTTTACGTCCAATCAAAAAACGGCTACGTAGTACCTCGAAGAATGTTATGAAGAAAATTATGAAGCTACAGTCCAAATTTGAAGTCAATCCGTTCGCTGATGCCCGAGTAATCCATCCGCCCAGTTCGAAAAATGTGGTTTCGAGAAAAACGCGTTTAAAGTTTTACTAACAGAAAAATCCATGAAATCTCAGCAGCGTTTACTGATTCATAGACATACCTATACTATTTTAAATAGAAATCAGCGCACCTTAGTTGACACCTGAGGAACCCTAATGACCTCCCACTTACCATTTCGACAGGTAAAAGAAATATAAAAGCGTTGGCTCCGAGTGCGCCGCTGGAGCGCTCTGTATATGTTTCGAGGAGCTTCGGTGAAATCAAGATTTCGACCTGTTAATTTTTTTTTTTTTGCAATGGGACCAAGTGCACATTGTTTTTAGGCCCCTAAAGTACATTTTAGGCTAAAAAAAATGGATTTTTTGAAAATCCCAGAGTGGTGTTACCCCTTAATTTGAAATAATAATTTCATACTTTTGGTTGAGATAAGAACATTCATTTGCTATAAAGAAATATTTTATAGGACGTAATCAGTACGATCATTTCTTTGGTCCAAGTAAATTTTTGTTTGATTCAAGATGTTTTTTCTCTGCGACATAAAAATTATTATTAACCCTAAATGGTTATGTTTCAAATCGGGATTTTAGCGCTCTTCTAGTATGTCGAAATAGGAATTTTTATTTGGCTTTAAAATACACAAAACTTTTTGTAATAAGAACTCTTTTGAAAACATCAATTATATGACAAATAAAGAATTATATGAAAAAATAATTTTTTATTGGAAATCATACTCAACTGACAAGTCGGGTTCGTGACATATACTTCCATAGAATTCCATAGACCTCTTCTAAAACTTTGTTTAAAATTTCAGACCCAAATTTTCTTTACTTGTATAAAACTGACGTGAAAAGTTGATTTTTCAAAAAAAAAAGAGCCTACAACCTGAAAATTCCAATGTTCAAGGTTGGAGGAGTGCGCGGAGGTGGAAAGGAGTGGGATAAGCATTGAGGTATTGATGCATCAAAGGGGGGACAAAAGGGCAGTAGCATGGGTGAACGGGGTGTTGGGTAAGATGAAAACAAGAGAAGGAAGGAGGAAGAGGAATGGAGAAGGAAATATTGTAAATATGAGGAGAATTAGATATAAGTAATCTGTAAATATTGTAAATAGTAGATAGGTATTAGGTATTAGCCGCGAAGGCAGAGTTTGGCAGTGCGAGAAAGTAGGGACATGCGTGCAATGCGAGGCGAAGCGAGGAAGGCAAGGCGATAAGAGCGAACGGTCTTAGAGATAAGGTGTGGATCGATGTTAGTTTTTAAGGGTTAGTTTTAAGAAAATTTTGTAGAAAATGGAAATGTAAGCAAGTCCATTTTTTAAGGCCAGCAGTCTGAAAAATAAAGGTTTATCTATCTATACCCTATTGAAAAACACGATATCGTAAACTACATCGTAAACTACACCGTAAACGACATCGTAAACTACACCGTAAACGACATCGTAAACTACATCGTAAACGACATCGTATACGATATCGTAATTTGGTATAGTTTACGATGTCGTTTACGATATCGTTTACGATTT
>CAKNYM010047113.1:0-72778 GCA_932195095.1 Andricus curvator | reverse complement strand
GATGTAGTTTACGATGTCGTTTACGATATCGTATTTTTCAATAGGGATAGCATACATACGTTTATTTTTAATTATGGGAGCGAAGTTGAACAGTAAATACATTTTTATGAAGTAATTAATCCACTTGGATGATTTAAAAGAACAAATCTCCTTTCTTCTACTGGTTCGAGATTGTATTCTAATATAATATTATCAACTTCTTTACTTATCTCCATGAAAATACAAATAGCCGCGATGAGAGGCAAGTGGAATACAATTTTGAAACAACTGCAAAAATGGAATGATTCTTTGTAAAGAAGGCTGATACTGCAACTAGAATATAAGTTGTCAATATTCGTCAAGTTTTCGAAGAACGTGCTGATTAAACGCAATACACAAATTACACCTGTAAAATTCAAAATAAAACTGTATATACCCCTGAATAATAAAACTAAAAACAAATACAAATTACGAGGGGTAAACTTCAAATGTATACGTGTACACCAGTTGCCTAATTGTAAATGATTACATATGATTGGAAGTGCATGCTAGAAAAAGCAGGTAAATGAAAGTGATTACAGGTTAATGGAGTGATGGAAGGTGATTGCCACTGATTGCAGGTGATTGCCGATTATTGCAATTATACGATTAACTGAAAGTGATTGCATGTCATTGAACATGTAATTACAGGAGATTTTAAGTGATTGCATATAATTGCAAGTGACTGTGAATCATTTTAAAAGGGAAATCACGCGTTTATTGGAAGTATCAAGATCAACTAAATTGTTTTCACAAACCTGACATGCTGGTGAAATTCTGTGATCAGATTAGGATAAAGCGTTGAAAATTAAGTATATGAAGTCACTACTCCGGTTCTTCAATCCCACCCCTTCCGGCCTGTGTTAGTGATTACACATGATTTCACGTAATTGCGCGGTGAATTACGAGATATTCATGGTGATTCCAGATGAAGTCAAATTAATTTAGGATACTTTGTCAGTGATTGCGTATGAATTTTGAGTAACTGCAGGTGAGTGCACGTGATTGCGAAAGGATACAACTAATATAATATGATTGAACTGAGAATGCAGGTGATTTTCGAGTAATTGCTGATAACTGTACTGGACATTTCGGTTTAAAGATTTTTTAGAAAATAGAAACTCACCTAAGTTTCCGAGCGTTCTCTTTCTCCATTCCAATTCAGGACTCCATGGTTCATTATCATTAACACGTAGATATATAGTCAAAAAAAAAAGATCCAACCATTTGTATTACCAACAGAACCAGATACCAGATTTGAAAAGTAAACCATGGAGAGTTCGATCCAAAAATATTACAGTCTGGAATATAAATATATAGCGTATGTAAATAATACATTTCCGATGTTATTTACGGGTTTAAAAATCAAATATATTCACAATATTTATTCAATTTGCACAAATAAATACAATTTTCATACCATTGTTTTTCAAAATATATGTTTTCAGTGCATTTAGGATAGTAGGGCAGATGCTTATAATCCATATGCCATAAATGATAAGAGTAGCTGTTTTTTTGTCATTTACATTCACTTTTGAAGACAAGTTTCGTCGTATGTGAAAATACCATTGCACTGCTAAGGCCGTTAAAGAAAGCGTAGCTGTAGCTCAAATCTACAATATAATATGTAACTTTTAATATTATTGAAGTGAAACGTCTTTTGGGACGGGAGTGAACTGAAAAAAACGACCGAACGTACGAACGTACGAACGAACGGATTCCATATCTCCTCACGAAAAATTTCAAAGTTAATCAATCAAAGTTTCTGCCGTGTGGCCCCACTATCACACACTGTTTTTTATATATGCATTCAAATGTGATATAATGAAAAAGACATAAAATTGTGTTATTTTAATGTTTATAAAGTGATGTTTCTTCTAAAATATTACATCTACAAAAAAAACGTACGTGTGATGAAGGGAACCTATTTGGCACTCAATGAAAGAGACGTGTGCTGTGTTCCATAGTTCAATATAATACCTTATGAACACATCTGAAAAGATGACAACATTTTTTAAAAAAATTTTAAATAAATTAAAGATAATTTTTGTGTTCAGAAATCTTTGTTTTTCTTTGAAACTCTGTGACAAGTAAGTCAAAAAAGTCAAATTTTTCCAAAGATACGGGAGATTATTCTGCAGACCGTTTGATAATTATTATTTTATAAAATATCGGTTCATAATGAGAGTGTTGTGTTTTATGGTTGCATTATACTCTCAGAGAATGTAGAAAGGACTAGCAAGAGAGTTGGTTTATGGAAATATGACAGATGTACCAGAAGAAACTCTTACTGTTCCTTTCGAAAAGAAATTCCTTTCAAACTGTAAAGATTTTATGGTGTCACGTTTCCGGGATTATGAAAACTCTGCCGATAATTTCAATATAATTTATTGTAGGCCCATTGAAAGGGGGCAGTTTGCCGGCGTAAGCCAAAACACATTTTGAAGAACGAGAAAAACGGCGAAACTTATTGCAGCACCATAAAATCTCTCGAAAGGAAAGTCGAGCTGATGGGCAGATGAATTTTAAGCGTCATATTTTGGAAAGAGTGGGAGAAAACTGACGCGTCAAGTTTAGGGGAGTTTTTCGTTTGGCTATGCAGGTAGTTAGAGTTCAGCCGCGGCACGAGCCTAATCGAGTTTTCTGCGAACTGTCCGCCGGTTTAAGATTTAAATGTGTGTACCTTGTTTTTATTTTGAAGTTCTCATCAACAAAATATATTCTTCATTCATTTTAACATGAATACCTATTGTTATTTCAATTTCACCTTTTCCCGTGTCCCGAAAATCATGTATTCAAAATTATTGGCGACCGTGACAGGACTAACTGGGATTTATTGAGTGTCGTGAAATTGTGAACAATTGTTAATATAAAAGAAGAAATATGGAGCAGTTGAAAAAGAGAAGAACAGTGTTGCGTATTGGATTTTCGAAGGCTTTAGCGTCCTTCAATTCAGTTTTGAGTGCAAGTGCATCGAAAAATGTGGATCTCAAAATTGCATTTAGAAGTTTATCGCAAAAAAAGAAGAGTTAAAGAACTGTCAAGATGAGATCATAAATCGTCTAGTTGAAAGTGAAAATTCTACAGAAGAAATGGTGCAAAGGGAGTACGACGAAGCGGAAGAATACTATAATAAGTTTGTAGCAGCAGAGTGCTATTATCAAGAGCGCACGGAAATAGTGCAAAATAGTGAGCCAGTGAGTGTCGTAAACACTATAGTGCGTAATGATTCGAAAAAGACCACCCGATATCCAAAAATTGAGCTCATAAAGTTCAACGGAGAAGTGCGTGAATGGTTACAGTTTTGGAGTCCATTCAAGAAGATTCATGAAGATCGTGATATCAGCAACGAGGATAAATTCCAGTACCTAATTCAAGCGATGGTACCAGGATCACGCGCCGCCGAATTGGTCAAGAGCTACCCACCGACCGGAGAAAATTATGAAAAGGTGATTGCCGGTTTGAAAAAGAGATTCGGACGGGATAAATTACAAATAGAAGTATATGTCAGAGAACTGTTGCAGCTAATGTTGCAAAGGGTATTAAATCCCAACAAGGAGATAGTTCTCGCAACTTTGTATGACGCTTTAGAGTCATATTTGCGTTCTTTGGAGAGTTTAGGTGTGGCTTCGGATAAATATGCTGCCATACTTTTTCCGCTGGTCGAATCAGCATTACCAGAAGAGTTATTAAGAGCGTGGCAACGGAGTGATCTATCAAAAGAAGCTATTGAAGCAAATGAGGAGGAAATGGTAGATCAATTGCCGAAACTTATGAGATTTCTGGAATCTGAAGTGCAAGGTGAAACAAAAATTACCTTAGCGGCTAAATGTTTTGGGTTGAAAACTAGTGGTTCTTCGCAGCGTGAAAAAACAAGTCGGCACCACGCTGAAAGAAATAATGTGCCAAGTGCTCGAGGACTTCTGAACGCGAATCAACATCAGAATCAGTGTATATTTTGTGAAAAGAAAGGTCATGTGAGTGTAAGTTGCTTTAATGCGAAAAGAATGAATCTAAAAGAGAGACAAGGAATAGTAAAGGAAAAACGTGCGTGTTTTAAATGTTTGAAATTCGGCCATAGCGCAAGGGACTGCCGAGTGAATATTCAGTGCGAAAAGTGTCAGCGAAGGCATGCGACGTTAATGTGTTTTAGTGGAGAAGAAAGGCAGAGTAGCGATGCAGCTAGTGTCAGCCAAAATAAAGATGAAAGTGTGGTTATTGAACGCAATTGTGCCAGTGTTAATAGAGATCCTCATGTGTTTCTGCAAACTTTGAAACTTAAATTATACACTGAGAGAAAAGAGATAACTGTGCGCGCTCTCATAGATACGGCCTCGCAGTATTCGTATATTCAAAGGGATTTGGCACACATTATGAATTATAAGTCCATAGCGAAACAGGAGATGATCCATTTGCTGTTCTCCGGAAACAAGACAGGAATAGTGACTCACCAGAAATACTCTATACAATTAAAGGGTTTGGATCAACGTTTTAAGTGCAAGTTCACAGTATTCGATCAAGAAGAAATATGCGAAAGTATTCCTCGCTTAACAAAGGGAATCTGGTGTGAGGAATTAGACAAGTTGAATATTAAATTAAGTGACTTGAACAGTCAAACGGATAAAGTGGACGTACTCATTGGAGCAGATGTGGCCGGAGATTTACTTACTGGTCGAAAATATAAATTAAAGTGTGGTTTAGTGGCTGTGGAAACATACCTGGGTTGGACTCTAATGGGAAAAGTGCCCCAAAGCGAAAACAGTGATTGTGAAAAGAGTGCGGCCCTGTGTTCGGTAACAATGCTTACACGGCCTACGTGCATAAAAGATTTATGGTCACTAGATGTATTGGGTAATCGTGACCCGATTGAACAGAAAAGCGCGAAAGAGAGTAACATCGAAATAGAAAAATCATTTGTAGAAACAGTGAACGTTGATAAAGAAGGACGTTATGAAGTGAAATTGCCGTGGAAGGAGAACCACTCTGTATTAAAAGACAATAAGAGTTTAGCTCTTGCTCGGCTGTCGTCAACCGTGAAGAAACTGAAAGGAGTAGGAAAATATGAAGCCTACAACGAAGTGTTTGAAGACTGGCTGAAGCAGGGAATCATTGAACGTGTACCGGAGGAAAAAGGCGCGGGAGGACATTACCTTCCCCACAGGCCTGTGTTCAAGGAACAATCAACCACAGCAGTTAGACCTGTTTTCGACGCATCGGCAAAGGAACAGCAATCGGTCTCATTGAATGAGTGTCTTCATAAAGGTAATATTCTCATGGAACTTATATCCTCTAATTTACTGCGTTTCAGAATAGGTAGTATTGGCGTTATAGCGGATATTAAAAGGGCATTTTTGCAAATTAGCATTCATAAGTCGGATAGAGATTTTTTACGGTTTTTTTGGTTCGATGAATTTGGAAAGGTAATTATTTACCGACATTGTAGAGTAGTTTTCGGCGTGATTTGCAGCCCGTTTATCTTGAATGTTATCATTAAAATTCATATTCAGAAAATTATAAATTCTACGGGAAACAAAGAGAATGTGCAGTTTTCAAAAGAAAACTTATTAAAGTTACTAGAGAGCCTTTATGTCGATAATTGCGTGGCCAGTTTAAACAGTGTAGAAACATTGAATGGGTTTATTTGTAAGGCAACGTCAGCGATGGAGTCAGGTGGGTTTGAGTTGCGTGGGTGGGAATATACCCGCGATAATAGTGAAAATGAGTTAACGCAAGTTCTAGGAATTTTATGGGACAAACAACAGGATTCACTTTCTTTAAAGGTCCTCGATGCCGACGACATAGATTTATGTAAAATCAGTAAACGGAAGATTCTATCAATAAGCCAACAAATTTTTGATCCATTAGGATTTATATGTCCCGTTTCGCTTTGTCCGAAAATTTTGTTGCAAGAAGCTTGGGCAGAAAATGTTACGTGGGACGAAGAGGTAAATGAAAGTATTAAAGAACGTTTTGAGAAGTGGGTTCGTGAATTAACCTATTAAAAGGAACTTAAAATCCCACGTTGTATTATCGGTCAAATTGGGGAGGGGGATGATGTAACACTGCATACGTTTTGTGATGCTAGTAAATTAGCGTATGCGGCCGTAATATTTATTCGCGTATCGTCGCCAGCAGGTATCAGGGTAAATTTGGTACAAGCAAAGGTTCGTGTTGCTCCTGCGACAAAGGAAAAGTCGAGTGCACGGGCAAGCATTCCACGGTTAGAATTATTGGCCGCAACTATTGGCTCGAGATTGACCGCAAATGTATTAGAAGCGTTGAATATGGAAAATATTGAACTGCATTATTGGTCGGATTCATCGACTGTAATTGCGTGGATCCGCAGAGAACATAATTGGAGCGTATTCGTAGATAATCGAGTAAAGGAAATTATAAGTTTAACGAATGCGGAAAATTGGCGACATATACCTGGGCATTTTAATCCCGCAGACCTACCATCGAGAGGTTGTACTGCTAAGCAACTATTGGAATCGCGTTGGTGGGAGGGACCCGAATGGTTACGACAGGTGCCTGAATGCTGGCCCAAATCGGAGGCCGTCATAAATGAGAAAGAGATTAACGCGGAGTTAAAAGGGAAAGG
This sequence comes from Andricus curvator, assembly GCA_932195095.1. NCBI lineage: Eukaryota > Metazoa > Arthropoda > Insecta > Hymenoptera > Cynipidae > Andricus > Andricus curvator. Next base: position 66,159 of record CAKNYM010047113.1, on the reverse strand, counting down.
GATAAATTATGTGGAAGAAGCCAGAGCGTTAATTTCAATAAAAGGTAAAGAAGAAGCTCTCGGTACATCGTGGTACAGTAAATTTTCGAGTTTTCAGAAATTAGTTAAAGTAGTCGCGTGGATAAGGAGATTTTATAAAAGATGCAAAGAAAAATCAAATAGAATAGCTAATGTTAACATACGAGAGACCTTAAATGTAGAAGAGATTAATGAAGCAGAAGTTAATTTGATTAAAATAATACAATTCGAGAGTTTTTCCGATTTACAAGACGAACGAATTAGACATTTTGGTCCCTTCTTAGGCGATGACGGTCTGATGCGTTTTAAAACAAAGATTATCAATCGAGATGATACTTATAACTTGAGATGTCCGATTTTATTGCCAGATAAACATTATTTAGTAAAATTGATCGTTAGGGAAAAGCATCTCGAGCTTAATCACGCGGGCCCTCGGATTCTGTTGAATAGTTTAAGAGAACATTTTTGGATGATTAAGGGACGGCAAACAATAAGAACAGTTATAAATAAGTGTGTCCCTTGTATGAGACACGATGTGAGACATTTAAACACGGAAGTAGCGCCGTTACCATTAAATCGAGTTAGAGACGCAGCTATATTTGAGATTATCGGTGTAGATTTTACCGGACCAATTTATTTGAAAGGTGATCAAAAGGCGTGGATTTGCATCTTTACATGCGCGGTGTATAGAGCTGTACACTTAGAACTGGTCGGCTCTTTAAATATTGCGTCTCTCATAATGGCTTTGAAACGACATATAGCACGTCGGGGATTTAAAACAGCGTTATGCGTACAGACAAAAAATTATTCGCGATTTGAGACAAAGATTCAGAGTAGAATATTTAGGTATGCTTGCGAATAATAAAAGGAATGTAAAAATTAAATCGAAGGTAGATGTAGGTGATTTAGTTTTTATAGGTAGCGATAATTTGAAACGTTTGGATTGGCCATTAGCAGGAGTTAAGCAGATTATTCATGGAAAGGATGGACAAGTAAGAATTGTACGATTGACAACAGGCAATGGTGAGATAATTAGGCCAATTCAAAGAATTTTTCCGCTTGAACTTAATTATGATGATACTGATAAGAATGCAAAAGTTAATGTAATGTCAAGCTTTAATAATTTAAAGAAGGAACAAGAGCGATTTTGTGAAAAGGAACAAGTTCAAGATGCGAAACCTGTAAAGCAGACGATTACGCGCAGTGGCCGAGTGAGTCGTCAGCCAGATAAATTAGGATATGTTTAAAGGATTGCCTTTATATTAGTGTTATTGAGATAATGATTAACCCTTATCTCAATGGTGGGAGGATGTTGTGTTTTATGGTTGCATTATACTCTCAGAGAATGTAGAAAGGACTAGCAAGAGAGTTGGTTTATGGAAATATGACAGATGTACCAGAAGAAACTCTTACTGTTCCTTTCGAAAAGAAATTCCTTTCAAACTGTAAAGATTTTATGGTGTCACGTTTCCGGGATTATGAAAACTCTGCCGATAATTTCAATATAATTTATTGTAGGCCCATTGAAAGGGGGCAGTTTGCCGGCGTAAGCCAAAACACATTTTGAAGAACGAGAAAAACGGCGAATCTTATTGCAGCACCATAAAATCTCTCGAAAGGAAAGTCGAGCTGATGGGCAGATGAATTTTAAGCGTCATATTTTGGAAAGAGTGGGAGAAAACTGACGCGTCAAGTTTAGGGGAGTTTTTCGTTTGGCTATGCAGGTAGTTAGAGTTCAGCCGCGGCACGAGCCTAATCGAGTTTTCTGCGAACTGTCCGCCGGTTTAAGATTTAAATGTGTGTACCTTGTTTTTATTTTGAAGTTCTCATCAACAAAATATATTCTTCATTAATTTTAACATGAATACCTATTGTTATTTCAATTTCACCTTTTCCCGTGTCCCGAAAATCATGTATTCAAAAGAGAGTGCTTTTATACGCCAATTTAGCAAAAAATAAAATGTTGCCCTTGTACAAAAGAGCAAACTGTCTATGACTGTTTGTTCACTAGGGCGGTCCAGAAAATTTTTTTTTTCGAATTTTTATGAATAACGCCCGGAAATTTGTTCGAATACACACAAAAATAAATCCATTTTTTTTAATGATATTTAGAGGTGGCGCAAGCCCCATAAAGTTTAACACGTTGCGTTCTTTTTCTGAAATTTTAAAACTATTTCTCTACAAATTATTATTCTTTATAACTATCTTCTTCTTTATTAATGCAATATAGTTGCGGTTGCTTCTGAAATGTTTAACTTTTTACCCAATTTTTACTTAGTAAAGGAATAAATAATGCAAGTTAATAAGCGTATTTGTTTAAACAATTTATAATTCTTTATAACTATCTTCTCTTAGACAAATGCTAAAAAGTTGCGGTTTTTTCTGAACTCTTAAACTTTTTGTCTACGTTTCACTTAGTGACTACTTTTTTACTTCTGTGGATTTTAATGTTAATATAGAGGTCACCCTATGAGTTACAAAATGGCGACTGTAACGGAATCTTTCAGCATAAAAATGCAATTGAGGTGACGAGTTTTCTTATGAAGGATAATGGAATGGGTCGCAGGCAGTGGTGTAGTCGAGGCCCAGCTGGGCCTGGCGGCGCTAGGCCACCTTTTTTCCTTAATTGAGCTATTTCAATGTTTTTTTTTTAAATTATTATACCATTAAACCATATCCCTTTCGGGGTAAATTCTAACTCATTCGATTTTAGTCCTGTTATGCCACTAAGGATTTAGTAGGTATTTATAGGAAAGGGAGAAGAATGTATAGGGGAGTAGATAGAATATGAAAATTTCCATGATTGACACTGTTGTTAATATTTCCTGTTACTTTTATTTTTTAATTTTACAATATTGTAGTTTCAAATTTAAATATTCAAAATGTCAGGTCAATTTAGAATTAAATATTTCGAAATTTCATATTAAAAGCCTTGATGGTCAGTTTTGAATACTATAATTTTAGATGTAAATATAAAGTAATTTAAAGTTAAAAAGCTTGCAAATGTCTGAGTTTTATTTGAAGATTTAAACAAGTACATCATTTCAAATTAAAAAGTATGCGATTGATAAAGTTCAAGATTGAATATTAATTCTAAAAGAAGTGTTAAAAATAAAACGATATGAAATTAAAAAATTGAAAATTGTATTTAAAATCAAAATAGATAAAAATCAAACTAACTGAAATTTATACCTCAGTAATTGAATAATTTTTAATGGATGCAATTTTAGAGTTATGAATTTTCATGTTGAACGCTAAATTTTTAATGTTTCCCTTTCATAAGTTTTAATTTTGCAATTAAAATTGAATTATTTGAATTTTGGAAAGTATAATAAACAGTTTAAAAATTAATATTTTTTAAGTCATTTAAATTCACTTCAAATAATTAACATTTTAAAGGGCTTACGTGTAAAAAAGTTTTAATATTACAACTTTTGGTGACTAAAATTTTTTCAGTTTTAAATGAAGTTTGCGTTCGTTTAAGTTTCAGCGCATGGAGTAGAAATTTTTTCATTTTCAATGATTCCCATTAAAAATTGATATTTAGTTTGAACGTTTTTTTTAGAATAATTCAATTCATTTTTCGATTTTAGACAAATTTGTCTAATCAGCTTTAATATTAAATTATAATTTTATTATATAATAACAATTTAAAATTTCAGAAGCTTTGATTTTGAAAGATTCAATTTAGTTTTCAATTTCAAATTATCAAATAATTATCGCTTAGAATTTAAAATTATTCAAATTAAAAAGTTTTCAATTTTTAATTATTTATTTTTGAACGCTTTTAATTAAAAATTACACAGCTTCAATTCCTTTGAATTTTAAATGATCCAATTTCCACACTTCGAATCTTAAAATATTCAATTTTTAACTTTTTGAAATGGGGTTGTTTCACAATTTTAAATAAAATAATTTTTCAATACCTAATTTTAATCTAAACTCAAGGTGCGTCCTGATTTTTTTCTGTTAAGTCGTTCAGCAGAAAAAAATTATTAAAAATTGAAGGCGGGAAAACACTTATTCAAGTTGGTGTCACGTGGCTCAGAGGTTGTCATAATTATCAATGCTACGGTGTGGTTTGGATGGAAACTAACGAAACTTATGATAAAGAGGTTAGGCTGCGGTCTAGTGTCAGTTCTGACTTCTGACTATTTTTGATAGATTTATTTATTAAGGTTTATGTGACAAACAAAGTTCTCCTGCTGTGATATTTGGATTGTGAAAATTTGTGCAAAAAGTATTTTTGTTTTTGACAATAACAAGAAAGTCTATATCACAGTGGCGAAACATAAACTATATGTTATCAAGTGAAATCTTTTGAGAATCCGTACGTACCACGTACATAAATGGACAAAACATTTTTATATATCAAATAAAAAATTCACGTATTAAGAAGTTTGATCAATTATAACAAACTATAATTGTATAGTAATTGTCAGAAATAATATATTTATAAATGCGTTTACCGGTTCACTTTCACTCCTCGTATTTCTGCACTTACGAAGTCACAATTACTCTTAAAATACTCCGATACCATGAATACATGTATTTCCAGTTAGTAGATTTCCGCTATTGGCTTTCACGAAGCCCTCCTTTGACATTTTTTTAACAATATTTTTCGGCTTCTATTTTTAACGTGCACATAACGAAAACAAAACATTAACGCAGAAAAACATATTTGAGAATTACTGACACGTAAGCTGTGATTAGTCGAAAACCCGAACCCTTTGACGTCAGAGGAGCCCTCCAATCGACATCGCGATAGAAAATTCATATTTCAACATTAAATTAAAAATAGTAAACAATATGTGAGAAATATTTAATGGGCGTTTTTAAAATTAGAATTTTATAAACTATAAGATCCATTAATTGGAAAAGTGATATCTGACTTTGGAAACAACCCTATTATATTATATAATATAATATAATAATAAATATAATATATTTTTTAAAATTTGAAACGGCGGCTTGCCCCCCGCCCCCAAGCACAAATTCGAATTTTTCAAATAAGATAATTGAAGTATACTGTCCCAGCAAAAAGAAACTAATTCGGGAGGATAGCGGCGAATTAACATGTTTAAATTCGCCCGAATTCTGCTTTCTGATTCGTTGAAACGAACTGAGCCAGCGCGAATTGAATGCGTGTCAATTTGCCTTAATTCGTGGTCAAGGTCATTTCGAAAAAAGTTAATAAAAATTGCATGCCTCGAGTCTCGAACTAGCGATTCCAAGTGTATAAGTCCAGAGAACAACACTGACCTACGGGAATCATACATAAATATTTACAACAGATCCTAAATGCCCCTGCGCGTCAGTTATACCTTAAGAATTCGATTGAATAGGCCAGTTTTTAACTGTACTCGCGCTGGCGAATTGGAGCTCGACTTAAAATCTCGCGGATTAAAATGAATTGGCCGACACTTAAATTAATTCGTATTGACACTGTCAAATGAATAAGGTCCCCTAAAAAATTTTTGCTGAATTGAGACGAATAGGATATTTGAAGACTATATCACTCTTCACGAATTTACACAAATAAAAAGCAAGAAAATTGCCATCACGATTACTGGGACTAAGGTCACGATTACTGGGACTAAGGTCACGATTACTGGGATGTTTACTATAACTGCATAAATTAAAAAATCGAAAAATTCGTTTAATTAAAAAAAAAACTCAAACATAAAGTTTAAAAATACCTTTAAAAAGAAGTCAAAAACTTTGGAGAAAGCTTACTATTTTGGAACTTGTCAATATTTTTGAAAACATTAAAATGTTTTTACTGTATTGAATAGAAATTTCACAGAAAAAACAAAGTGTGAATCTAACGCTAATTTCAGGGTACCACTTCCCTCCAACAAATATTAGTCTTGGTTGTGTGAATTGTACCGCTACAAAAGGTACGGTTTCCCTCGGCTGTCAATTGTTTTTTGCAGATTTGCGGCAAAAACAATAGGCGATAGTTTCGTACCCCAACTTCGAGCGAGAAGGAACGCCCATCTTAAAATTAGGTGCAACAAAATTGATCCCAGAGTTTTTACTGTGTTAATTAAAAGACATCAATGTCAGAATTATTGAACTGTATATTATTTTAATTGTTTCTTTGAAGAAAAATTGTTAAGCTACCAAGCACGAAATACTTATTATCATTCGAGAAGCATAATTATGTTCTGAAATATCATAACTCAGGGCGGCCGCTGGATCGGGAAACCAGGAGATGATCGGAATTTTTTGAGAGCGGGAAATGACAGTGAATTTCTTATTTGACCGGTATTTTTACAAGTTTTTCAAAGAAAAATCTATCTAATCACTTGAAATATCACAAATTTCATATCACAAGATATATAATGCAATTTAAAATAACTTTGTGTAAGAAGCAGCTTTGTCAATTGACCAAACTGACGGAACGGCGCTGCAAGCGAAGAGTCTTCTTCACCCCCAACTGCTGCCATCTATAGATGGCGCACGAGCGGCCGGTAAAGTGTTCTTTGTTCTGTCTTCAATAGTTGACGCGAATGAATCGGTATGTGTTAGCGCTTTTTGAGTCTTCAGTGTGCTGATGAATTTAAATAAAGAGCTTCAGAGTGTTGATGTGAAATTGTGTTTCCATGCAAAATTGTATTGAACCACCCGCAAGAAAAACCTCTAAATATATCAAACAGGGAGTGTGTTCTGCGTGAGCGGCACAAATCCTACATGGTAGAAGAGTCCGTGGTTTCGTCTACGGAAAATTGTGCGTAATTTCGTCTACGGATAAGAGTGCGTAGTTTCGTCTACGGACAAGCGTGTGTGGTTTTGTCTACGGAAAAGAGGCAGAGAGTCCAGCTTGATTAAGAGGCAAAACTGTGAGGAGTGCGGAGGTGTGCTGATCAGGACGAAGCTGGCATCGAGGAGGAAGTTCGAACCGGTGCGGCGTGCTTTGTTTCTGCGTTCCAGAGGGTCTGATGAACAGCTCTTCAGAGGTTTAGATAAACAGCTCTTCAGAGGTTTAGATAAGCGGCCCTTCAAAGATCTATAAAGTAAGTTGAAGTTTTTTTTTTGTATGAAGAGTGAGTTTTTCCGGCGGTATGAAACTCAGAGGTTGCGCTAAAGCGAGTGCGCATGAAAACCAAGTGTGAAAATTCGTTCAATTCAAAATTACGAGTCGAAATTAAGATATGAACGGGAGTGTCGTGATAAAATCATAAAAATTCATAAACGCCGGACATACTAAAAACGAGTGAGTTGCTGTCTCAGGCCAGGCGAGACGGGGGTTCCGAGAGTCGGGCGTTCATCGAGTGCAGGGAGTGACCGAGCGGGGCTTGTCGGCGCGTGCATTGCGTGCGGGTCCGGGTGTGAGCGGGCAGCGAAGTGATTTTTTGATACGACAGGCGCGGTGTCTGTTCGCGGTTAGATATTTTTGTAGCGTCGCAGAGGTTTCGCGAGACGCGGATTGGGTCCTACCCGCGAGCGAGAAGTCGCGAATGTAAAAGGTAGTTTGTGCGACGCTGTATCGTTCTATCTCGTTTTCGCGTGTGTGTGTGCGTGGCGGCGGGCCTCGTGGCGAGCTCCTGCGCCTTGCGTTCGGGTAAGCCGCGGTCTTTCTCGCGCGCGCACTGACTCCTTGAGTTCATGCGCAGCGCAGCACTCGATGGTCGTTGTCTTTTGCGAGCAGGCGTATCGCTTGTGTTTGCACAAAACGGAGGGAGTTTTTCACGATTTCTCCGGATATCTGCCGGGCCGGTACGTAGTGTGTGGAACGTCCTTAGTCCTTTACATGCTACGGGGGGTTTTTTTTTCCTCGCGTAGATGGAAAAATATGGTTCACATTTGCTACCGTGTTTTTGAATTAAATTAATATTCTGAGTAAAAGAGTTAAGAGTAAATCGGGGTGTGGTTGATAAAAATCTCTCATTTCTTTAAGATAAAATGTAGGAATTGGAATCTTTGAGTATATACTGAAAATTTAAATTTTTCAGTTTTCAGAGTCATTCCGAGAAACTGTTTATAAAAAAATATAAAAAAATAAATTGAATAGAATTCAAGATCGAGGAGATCTTGAAATTAAGAGGCATTAAAATTTAAAAGAATTGTAATTCAGAGTACTATTGAATTTATGAGGTGAAATGAGAGATATGGTACTCAGTCAAAGTTTCATATGAATAATTGCTCTCAATGAATTGAGTTTTATGATATCTTCTGCTAAAAGTGAATTTGAGTTTTTTTTCCCGGAGTTTGGTGTCCCTCTCTGACTTGCCTTGCGGTCAGACTTGGACTGCTGGCTTTTGGGGAAGTTTTTACTTACTGCATAGATTCATATCGAGGAAATTTTTTTTGAGCAAATTCATAATGTTCTGGGGTCAATGTTCAGATGAAAGCTTGTGTTCGGTAATTAGTATGTTCATTGACTAGGGAGATTAGTATTATCGAAGCCGTGACCCATACATGTGCTTGCGCAACCCAAAACTGACTGACTTTCGTGGTAACACTCGGGGTCAACCATGAGCAAGTGGTGTGCATGTGTGCTCTGCATGGTCAGAGAACCTGATTTCTCGTTTCGGATTAATATGGTTGCAGTGCGACTGTATTAGTTCAGAAGCATGAAACATTACTCTTTTGGTAAATATAAGAAGTACCTGGTACTGACTTAGGAAGAAGAGCTAATGAAAGAGAGAGAAAATTCCGAGTAAAATAAAAAACTGTGAAGTAAATTACAATTAAGAGTTGATCACAAAATTGAGTAGAAAATAAGACAATAAAAATGTTGTTAAACTCATGCTAATAGAGAATGTTTCACAATCCTGGAACAGATGACTAACAATGGTGAGGACTTGAGATCAAGTCAAGAGGATGACAATCTAAGTCAACAGTATGCAGAGTATATGAGGATAAGGACTGAATTTGAGGAGATTAACCCTGGTCAAAGCGATAAACGTAAGCATATGTATAATGTTTTATATAGCATGTTAGTGGTCTATGTTTGACTGAGAATTCCGAGTGATGTGATTGATTGAAAGGTTCAAAAGTTTGAATTCCATTCCATTAAGAGGAAACTTTTGGTACTTAAGAGAGAGAGTGGTCAGATCTGATAATCTTAAAATAAAATCCAGGTATTAACAGAGTGTTCTTTTTATCGCAGCATCAACCACAATACAAAGAGGTTCTGAGAATACGACTGGGACACTATTGCGAAATTCAGAGATGAACAAAGACGGTAATAGAGCGCAGAACAATAGTTCTTCACCCTCTGGCTCAAACTCACAAAACGACACTCAGATAACCTTGAGTAATCTGAATAAAGATGGATCTGGGTCTGAAAAGAATGCTGAAGAATTACAGAATGTAATTTCACGAGCTCAAGAGTTGGCTAAAACTTTGTTATCAAATGTGTCAGTAGATCAAGCTACTCGAAGCTTGAGAAAAGAAGCAGTAGATAAACTAGCACTGGCACATAACAAAGTTCTGGAAGCTGAAAAGTCTAGGCTGAGGTCTATGAAATCTTCAGAGCATAAAACCTATGACAACCAGGATGTGCACGAAGGATCTAGCACAAATAACATTATAAACATGAGACCGAAAATTCAGAGGAATTATAAATTAACCTCAAAAGCGAGCTTTGAAGTTTGGTTGGATTGTCTCAAAACAGAGTTAACAAGCTGGATGTTGCTCTATCTGATTGATCCTAAAATAATGGAACCGACTGGACTTTCAGAAATTGAAGTTACACTCAGGAAAAATTCTGTCAAAGACATAATCATTAGTCATATCGATGAGGATTACCACAAGAAGATCTTGGGTTTGACGGAGCCCATGGAAATTCTCCAGAAATTAAGAGATAGTAGAAAAGGTGAAGTTAGCTCCACGCCGACTTCAATTAGAACCAAACTGTATAACCTCAGGATGAACAAAGGAGAAAGAGTTCACAACTTTTGTGAGAGATTTGATCAAATAATAAGGGAGCATGAGCTGAGTGATGATCCTCAGAAGCTAACAGAGCAAGAGAAGCGCTCTACTTTTTACCAAGCGATCATTGGAGTTATGCCTGAAATACGACCTACAGATGCCGCTGTTATTACAACTACAGGCAATGAAATGAATTTGGATGCTCTGAGGAAAGCCATGATTCGCATCCAAGAAGATAACGATGCCGGTTCAAAGAATTCTGAGACCAGAGAACCAACAGCATCCAGAGTGAGCTCACAAAAATCTAGGAGTAATAAAAACAAATGTTTCAGATGCAACAGAAGTGGACACTGGCAACAAGAATGTCCACTAATAATCTCAAATCGCTGGTTCTGTTACAAGTGTAATTGTGAAACTGACCATAAAGGAGATGATTGCCCGAACAATTTTAATCCTGCATCTCAAGGACAAAATAAGAGGTCTGCCAACAGAAACGGTGAAGCTTACGGACCACCTGCCAAAATGAATAAACCTAATAGTCGAGAGACTAATAGCAGAGGAAAGGCCAACATCAGAGGGAGTCGAGGTCAAAGCAGAGGCTATCCCAGAGGTAGGGGCAATCATCGAGGTTCCAGAGGCCGCTCAACTGCCAGACGAGCTGAATACGATGGCGATGGTGGTCATTCAGCTGCCGACAGGGGTGGATATAAAAATGATGATGAGTACGAGCAAAATCAAGGTAAGACTGAATATATTAATAATAACTTCAATAATGAAAGGCAACTAGAGTTTATCGCAGATTCGGGAGCAACCGAACACATCGTAAATAAAAGTTTCATTCTGAGTGATTTTAAAATATCTAAAAAAGGAGTTATTAAGAGTGCCAATAAAAATGATTTTGCTGATATTGTCATTGACGGTACAGGTAATCTTTTGCTTGAAAATAATACTTTCAATGAAAATCCTATCAAATTAACAAATGTTATTGCAGCAAAAGATATATCAGAGAATTTATTATCGTTGCGAAAACTAGTAGATGCAGGGTTTAGTATAAATTTAGATGATAGAATATTCCGAGTATATAACAAAGAAAATGATAAAACTATATTTGAAGGTATCTATGAAAAACCTAATTGGGTAGTTAGGTTTGAAGTTAAAAAAGTAATGAATAATAATGACACTATAGTAAATGAGTATGATAACTATAGTTGCATAGCGTGTCTAGCGATAGACAATGAGTCTTCCAAACAATCACAGAGAAATTATAAGGTTAAACGACCGTCAGATTCGGAGAGAGGCAATTCAGAGTATAATGAAGAGTCATCAGAAGAAATAGAGTCTGTGATTGGGAGGGAGAATTCTGAAGAACTCATTGAATCGAATGCTCAAAGTATAAATTCAGAGGTAACAACTGCAGAGGACGATGCTAATCTGACATTCCATAAAACAATCAAAGTGGACGACCTAAATGATATTGAAAATTTAAAAGAGATATTTGTTGAAAATACGCATGAAAAATCAATTTCAGAGGTAAAATTAAGTGAAGGTATGTTGTGGCATGCGAGATTAGGTCATGCATCCTTAAACTATTTGAAAATGTTACAAAAGAAAGAAAAGGGTTTACAACATGTTAAGTTTGACGAGTCAATTAGAGAATGCGAAGTGTGCATATTATCCAAAATGGAAAAACTTCCTTTTAAAATAAATAGAAGTAGAGCAGACAGGCCACTTCAGATGATTCACTCAGATGAAATGGGCCCAATCAAACCTATTTCGTGGCCAGGGCAAAAGAGATATATCATAACATTCGTGGATGATTTTTCTCGATATGCTAAAATATATTGTCTGAAATCGAAAGATGAAGCAGGTCAAGCCTTTGAAAGTTATCTAGTTTCTGCTCGAAATCTATTAGGCGAAAATGCAAAAGTTTGCTATGTTAGGTCAGACAGAGGTACTGAGTACACTGGCGGAAAATTTGCTGAGGTTATGGCAAACGAAAAAATCGAACCAGATATGGGTCCACCGTATACTCCAGAACTTAATGGAGTAGCGGAAAGATTCAACAAGACCATTCAGAGGACAATCAGAGCACTTATGTGTGACTCGGGTTTACCAGCAAGTATGTGGGAATTGGCAGCAGAGACAGCTGTCCATTGCTACAATATCACCCCTCACAAATCAATCAATTACGAAATTCCGATATTAAAGTTCTCACCAAAAGCCAGATGTCATCAAGAACAAATTAGAAGATTTGGGTGTATTGCTTACATCAAACTACCCAAAACTGAATCTAAGTTTAGCAATGTATCGATAAAAACTGTCTTGGTAGGGCATACGGATACTGGATATATGTTATGGCATCCTAACTCAAGAAAGTTCTTAGAATCAAGACATGTGAGATTTCTTGAGAAATTAGTGTATAAAGATGTGTATAAAAAATGTCAAACGGAAAATAAAGAGGGAGTAAAACAAAATGATGAAAGTACATCCTATATACTGATTGAATTTTCAGATAAGAATTAACAAAAGAACCAGAAAATTCGATTGAAATCAATCAAAAACTTGATTCAGAAAATGCAGAGTTGAACAAAATTGAACAAAGAAAAAGAGGTAGACCAAAGAAAATAAATCTGAAACAGAACGGAAAAAATGTCGCTGATAAAATCAATCAAAATACTGGTCCTGTTACAAGGAGTAAAGCTAAGAAAATTAATGATATCAGCTTTGCTCGCTACATAAAAGTTTCAGAGGCTGAAGAAATAAATGAAGATGAGCTGGGACATATTCTCCTAGCATCAATTCAAAAAGATCCCATTTTATATGAAGAGGCGATGGATTCAGAGGATAAAGATCTGTGGAAACAAGCTATAAAAGAAGAGATAGACTTTATGAAAGAGAATAAAGTATGGGAAGTAGTTGACAGACCCAAGGAAAAATCAAATGGTAAGAGGCCCAACATAATCGACTCAAAATGGGTATTTAAAAAGAAAGTCGAAAGTGATGGCACAATTAAATATAAAGCCCGACTAGTAATGAGAGGTTTCAAAGACAGAAATGTATATGATCTAAAAGAGACATATGCACCAGTTTCAAGACTGTCACTTATAAGAGCAGCCATTTCCACAATTAATAAAGAGAATCTGGAAATGTGTCAAATGGATGTAAAGACAGCATTCTTGAATGGAGAACTGGAAGAGGAGGTATTTATGGAAATACCAAAAGGAGTGAATTATCCAGAGGGTATGAGAGTAACCAAAGTCTGTAAATTGAAGAAATCTTTGTATGGCTTAAAAATAAGTCCAAAGAAATGGAATAAGAAATTTTCAGAAGAAGTACATAAACTAGGTCTTGAGAATGACCTACACGATCCATGTTTGTTTACTTGGAGACAAAAAGGAGAACTAGCAATGATCATACTATATGTAGATGACATATTAATTTCTAGCCATGAAGCAGAGAAGCTAAAGCAAATTAAGAGTCATTTGAGTAGCGTCTTTCAAATGAAAGATCTAGGAAAACCAAGAAACTTTCTTGGAATGACAATTCAGAGGAACAGAAACGAAAGAAATATTGTAATACATCAGGCTCCCTATACAGAGAAAGTCTTAGAAAAATTTAACATGAAAGAGTGCAATCCTCAGAGTACTCCTATGGTTACTCGACAAGTGAAAAACAGATCTAAGAAGGTCAAACATAATACCAAAGATTCAGAGTCCATTGAGGAATTTAAGAAGGTACCTTATAGAGAGGCTATTGGAAGTCTGATGTATCTAGCAAATGCTACACGGCCAGACATAGCGTATGCTGTCAATTATCTAGCAAGAAAACAGTTAGAACCTACTGAGGATGACTGGAATGATGTGAAAAGAATATTCAGATACTTAAGAGGAACAACTGATCTGGGTATAAGATTCACGTCTACTTCTGAGCATCTAGAAGCACTGACTGACTCGAGTTTTAGAGATTGTCAAAACTCGACATCTACTGGCGGATACATCATAAAATTATTTGGTGATGTTATTGCTTGGAGAAGCCACAAGCAATCATGTACAACACTGTCAACCTGTCAGGCAGAATACTTGGCTATGAGTGATGCATGCCAAGAATTGATATCGCTGAACAAATCAATCAGGTACATAATAGGGCGAACTCTGTTTCCTGTAACCGTATGGTGCGACAACAGGTCTGCGAGAGACTGCACTGAAATGGATGGGAGTCATAAACTCAAAACATTTGACCAGAGTTTGGAAAATATCCAGAGGGATCTAACATTCAGAGAAGAAATGGGAACTAGAAAACCCATGGCAGAATCTCATGGTGATTTTATAAAACAATGCATCGATGAGAAAAAGGTTAAGGTTCTGTGGATACCCACTACAGATAATTTAGCGGATATTATGACAAAGCCTTTGGCCGAAAAAGAGTTTACTTATCTAAGAGATCAAATCACTAAAAGGAGTTAAAAAAATTCCGAGATTAATTTAAAACAAAAATTATTACAGTAAACTAATAGTTTTTTATGATTTTATGTTTACAGAATAATGATGAACGGACTCTATGCAAGGAGAAGGAAATCAACGTAATTAAGTCAAGATATATCAAAACAGATTTCTCATTTAACTTTATTCTAGATTTATTTTTGTACTTAGTAGTTAAATACTTCTCTTTGCTAATGTAATTATTGTTCTACTTAAAACTATTATAAGGTTCATATATATTTATATGTAAGTATATATTCGAAGAAGAATAGTAGTCACAATCGACAAAGGGAGGGAGTATAAAAAGTAGCTTTGTCAATTGACCAAACTGACGGAACGGCGCTGCAAGCGAAGAGTCTTCTTCACCCCCAACTGCTGCCATCTATAGATGGCGCACGAGCGACCGGTAAAGTGTTCTTTGTTCTGTCTTCAATAGTTGACGCGAATGAATCGGTATGGGTTAGCGCTTTTTGAGTCTTCAGTGTGCTGATGAATTGAAATAAAGAGCTTCAGAGTGTTGATGTGAAATTGTGTTTCCGTGCAAAATTTTATTGAACCACCCGCAAGAAAAACCTCTAAATATATCAAACAGGGAGTATGTTCTGCGTGAGCGGCACAAATCCTACACTTTTATTTCAACTTTTTTTTTAAATGCTAAGTTGAGTTCTTAAATTTTTCAATTATGAAATCATTCAGTTTACAATGTGGAATTCTAAAATCTTTTGCGATCAAAGTACAGTTTTGAAGACTTACACAATACAGGATTAATATCTTTTGAAACAAAAATTTTTTGCCAAAAAATGTTTTAAGTTGATCAACTGTAAATATACATTAAGTATTGATTTTAAAAATTAAACTGTAGTTCGTGTATTCGCAATTGAACAATAATTGATTGATTTTATAGGGCAATTCTGAATCTGATAAAATCAAACAATGTACAGATTTTGACGTTAAAAATTGAACTGTTTCAATTCAAAAGCCTTAGTAGTTAATTAAATGTAAACAGTCAGCAATGTTTGACTATTTATTTTAAATGAACAATTATAAATCCCGTGTGGAAAAATTTCGTGGCGATGGCCGGGCGCTGGACAGACCACCTTATGTCTGTTCAGACGCTGGACAGACGGTCTAATAGCGCCGCTGGCCACTACATTAGACGGCGCTAACCAGCCGCTGGTCAGCTCGTCCAGACTAGACCAGCTAATCAGACGCTGGCCAGACGTGTAACGCTTTTACCACCTGATGGTCTAGATTAGAGCACAGAGAAAAAGGAGGGAAAAATAGCTTCGATCTCTCATTTGTATTACATTAAATTTTACTTTTCAATTATGTTTTTGGATGATTTACAAATAATTTATGAGATTAGCGATAAGAACGGACATCTTTCGAACGCCGAGAGATAAGTGACAATTATAACATAACCTACAAAATCATTTATCGATATCGAATTTTTATCACTTTTGAAATACTATTACATGGATTTTTTCTTCATTTTTTGGATGATTTTAAAGCAGGATAAAGTTGATTATGCATTGTCTTGAAATAATTCATTCTTGCTTATTGATAAAAGAATGAAAAGTACGGGAAAATGAGCCGAAACTAGAAAGATTTATATTGCCTTTTTCTCCTTTCGCATTGTCGCTCATGGTTATTATTAACGGCACAAAAACTTTAACACATTAAATCACTCGAAACCTTGATCGAAAATGCTCTTGCTGACCGATTTTCATTTCTTCAAATTCTGAACAGTGTTTCTTCTTCCACGATGCGTCTTCGTCCACGATGCTCTTTGGTCTTTTGTAGGTTAGGTTGTAATTTGACAAAAAATCAATTTACCTTATCTGATAACTGTATATTCCCAGGTATTGTTACTGTTTATTATATATTATATAATATATATATTATAATATTATATATATATATTTATATATATATATATATATATATATATATAGCCGAGGGAAACCGTACCTTTTGTAGCGGTACAATTCACACAATTCTATATCATATATAATATATATATAATTATATATTATATATATATATACAATATATTACGTTTATTATATCAAAATATACATAATATAAATCGTACGAGGCACGTTACCATCACGGCATGCGAGGCGCGCGGTGCGTGTAGAGTGTGGTGCATATGCGTCGCATTTTGTGAGAGGCACGTACGTGCGAGGCTGATGCGTTGCACAATGCGAGAGGCACGTATGTGGGAGGCATATATGCCTCGCATTTTGTGATAGGCATCTATTTATACATATAATGCTATTATAAGCCCATTTTTTGATAATAATAATGTAAATTATTATTATTGTAGAAATAATTAGTGTCAATAAATTACTACAGAAAAAATATGAAAAACGTCTGAAATTTAAATTTAAATGTTATAAGTATTTTTAATTTACTGATGTTGACAGACTAATTTAAAAAACTAGTTTTTAGAACTTAAACATTTTAAAATAATGTGTTGAAATTACTTTTACAACTTTTCAAATGTTTTAAAATTAATTTGACCATTATTATATTAAAGGAAGTTTGTAATGTTCCCGCGTGATCACGTGGTTGGAATAAACTTCAACATCGCGTTTGTTTCTGTTGATTAGGCTAGGTCGTTCATGATCAGTTGTTTATGGTGCAGTGTGACGTGTTTTTATCACGGTCTGTGAATTTTTTTGAAAAAAACGTCTAAAAGCTTGTCTTTTTATCGCTACTGAAATTACGATGTTTATAACCTCCATTTCAGTAGTGGTGAATTTGTAGCTTTTATATTTTTCTAATACTTGACACAACTAAAAAAAAACTAGTGTTTTTTCCAATTACCTTAAGGTCTACCTGAAGTACAAAGTAGTAGAGTGTCATTGTACAATGTAATTTTATGAGACGCATAAACCTTGCTTTCCACTGTCACGCGTGCGATCTTCACGACGTGCGAGCGATATGCGTCGCATATGATGACGCATCTGCGTCATCATATATTTAAACTCGTTATCACTACACAATAAAAAAATGTCTCTCGGGACGCACAGGAGAAGTGAAACTTTGAAAGAATATTTAAGTAGAATGAATTGATGAATTTTAAATAATTCATGGAATTCAAGGGATTCATGGAATTGAAGGGATTCGCGGAATTCAAGTAATTCACAGGATTCACGGAACTCAAGGAGTGAGATTCAAGAGCCCTGTGGCCGCCCATCTCACGGTCGTCAGACGTGGCCATAGGTGTGATTTACCGCGGTTCTACTGGGAGCCGGTGTGATTTTCATAAATGGTAGTTGCTCCCAGAGGGACCCTGCAGTGGCTGTTTAACCCTTTTTTAATTCTTTACCTGTATATATGGTCAATAATAAATATTTGTAAATATTCGACAGCAAAAATCTGTATGAGTATTGAAGTCTATTGTAAAATAAAACAAGTTTAAAAAATCAGATTTAAGAATAAACAAACAGAAAACTTGTTTATGTATATATTTTAGATTGTTATTGTTGTCTTTATACAATATTTATCCTAGATAAGAGTAAATAAATACCTGTAAAGATGATTCCTATGTACGCCATGCAAAAATTGATGAGGTACAATTTCGCAAATTTGTTATACATTCGTTTTTGTCCAATTGAATGAATAGCATTTATACATACTCCAATTTCTCCGAAACAATACAATAGTTCTAGAAGAAGTAATATTACACAGGGAAGGTCCTGAATGGGAACCCTGATTATTTTAAACCCCATTGTGATGGATTTCTTTTTCAATTAATTTTCCTGGTCTCAAATTAATAAACTCAACAAATTATTTGAAAATATGAATATTTCTATCAAACGTGAACATCAGCTTGCCTGATCCAAATACCAAAAACGTAGTGTTCACTGGACATTATTATGTATAGACTCTTCATTTAGTTGCCTCATTATCTGAAATTAAATATAACCGTGATCATATACCATTTCTTATCGTGCACGATAACAAGATCTCATCCAATTTCCACGTAAAAGTCCAATTACTCAACTTTGCGGAATGCTAGTCTGTGATGATATACAGACAATTAAAACCCATAATTAAAATAATCGTTGGAGTCCTTTTGAAAAAAATTCATATTTTAAAAATCGACAATTTTCTGCTCGAAATTTTTATATTATATTACATGTAATTTTTTTTAATAACTTACATGTACTTTAACCGTAAGTTGTAAAACAGGGAAGGTTCAGATTGATGATCCTCACAAATTCGACAAAAGCAATCAATAACATTTAAAAACGAGATGTATGTTCAAAAAATTATTAAATATCCGAGACTCTATAAAACTGCAATCTAAAAAAATATGAAAAAATCCGGTAATCGTAAATAGACTAAAATTGAGGATACCGATAAAATCAAAAATCTTGCGACAATGAGAAAGTAAATCGAAGATATCACTCGGATAAAAAAAACAAAATAAAAGAACAAAAGAAAACCTTTAGCTGAGAAATCTCAGTTTGCCGCGCTCAAAGTCTTAAGGGGATTTATCAGCGTTATAAAAAGGAATGCCAGTTTCCGGCCGCGCGGTTGAATATTTTGGTCTGATATTTTGCATACCTCATCTAAATATTGGTCTCTTTTCCTGTGAAGTCTCGGCTTTTTGAAAAAATGTTTATATTTGACGTTATAAACAAAAAGAAAAGAACGATAGAAAAAAAATGCAGTGACGCTCAGTACTAGGCGAGTGTGTATTTTCGAAGCCTGGGCAATCGGCACCCATCAAATTTACGAGGCAGACTCCCCGTAGCGCGAGCGGAGACTCTGGAGCGCGTCGAATTACCCGAAACGAATCACACTCTCATTGTTATGAGATGGAGGCCAGTTCAAAAAACTGAAATTATAAAAGCAGCGCGTGATTCCATTTTAATTAACAGAAATAGTTTATTCATATAATTTCAAGAAAGTCAAAAAATGATTAATGAAAATCGGTTAATATTTGCAGTAATAATAGAAATGTTAAAGTGCACACGATAGTATGCAAAGATACACCGCACTGTGGGAGGAAACGCATTCTTTTCGTTCAAAAGGTCTACAGCCTTCAATTTTGCCCCAATCCGCAATTATTTTTTTTTTTAATTGAAGAGCGCTAAATTTCCAAGAGCACCTTAGACAGAGATTGTTGCATTTTTATTTGTTTATTTATTATATGATTACTCGAAGTATGAGAAAATCGAGATTTTTCACAAAATCATTATTTACTCTTCACTAGCCGTTTGCATATAATGAAAATCATCTGCAATCGACGCAAGAGTACTCCCAGAATGCAAATAATTTGATTATTATCTGTTTTAATTGTTATAAACAAATGACATTAACAAACAGCCACATAGTGTAATTTTTGTTGAAAAAAATTTGTTTTCGGATGAATGTGCTTTAAATTATAGTGAGAGTGACTGATAGTCACAATTTTTATGAAACATCGACAATTGTAAATGTTGTAAACAATTTTTTTGCAAAAATTTGGAATTTGTTTCTTCCTTCATTATCTGAAATTATGTAGAGATTCGGAAAAGTGATATATGCTTGATTATTTGTGTTGAACTACAACAGTTTTTGATTCTGGAGACAAATGAAATAAGTGAATATAACACTCTGTCCTGGAAAATAATTTTTTTCCCACTGAAACTGCTTCGAATGTTTGTGAGAGAGATTTACAGTAACTGTTTCTATGTAAAATTCACAATAAACAGTTGTTATTATTTAATCTCTAATATTACGATTCTTAGGTATTTAACAATATTGTAATTTGTATTGAAAAAAGTTTGTTCTTCTCTGGAAATAGTTTGAATTATCGTGAGAGTGTCTCACAAAAATTTGAAGCAATTTCAGTGCAAGAAAAGGTATTTTGCAGGCCGAAAAGCCACAGTTTTGTATTTACTTATTTCATATCTGCAGCAATTAAAATGATAAAGGAAAATCCGAAATTGAAAAAGCACAAATTCCCCAATTTTCAAAAAAAATTGTGTATAATGTTTTATAGAATTTGTTACTGACAATCACTCTCACGATAATTCAAACTATTTCCAGAGAAGAACAAACTTTGTTCAATAAAAATTACAGTATTTTTAAATACCTACGAATCGTAATATTCAAAATTAAATAATAAAAAAACTGTTTATTGTGAATTTTACATAGAAACAGTTACTGCAAATCTCTCGCACAAACATTCGAAGCAGTTTCAGTGCGAAAAAAATTATTTTCCAGGACAGAGTGTTATATTGACTTATTTCATTTGTCTCCAGAATCAACAACTGTTGTAGTTCAACACACATAATCAAGCATATATCACTTATCTTCATAATTTCAGATAATGAAGGAAGAAACAAATTCCAAATTTTTGCAAAAAATTGTTTACAACATTTACAATTGTTGATGTTTCATAAAAATTGTGACTAGCAGTCACTCTCACTATAATTTAAAGCACATTCATCCAAAAGCAAATTTTTTTCAACAAAAATTACACTATGTGGCTGTGTATTAATGTAATTTGTTTATAGCAATTAAAACAGATAATAATCAAATTATTTGCATTCTGGGAGTACTCTTGAGTCGATTTCAGATGATTTTCATTATATGCAAGCGGCTAGTGAAGAGTAAATAATGATTTTGTGAAAAATCTCGATTTTCTCATACTTCGAGTAATCATATACTGAATAAACAAATAAAAATGCAACAATCTCTGTCTAAGGTGCTCTTGGAAATTTAGCACTCTTCAATTAAAAAAAAAAAAATAATTGCGGATTGGGGCAAAATTGAAGGCACTTCAACATTTATATTATTACTGCAAATTTTAACCGATTTTCATGAATCTTTTTTTCAGTTTCTTGAAATTATATGAATAAGCTATTTCTGTTAATTAAAATTGAATCACGGGATGCTTTCATAATTTAAGTTTTTTGAACCGGCCTGCATCTCAAAAGAATGAGGAGTGTAATTCGTCTCGGATAATTCGACGCGCTCCAGAGTCTCTGCTCGCGCTACAGGGAGTCTGCCTGGTAGCTTTGACGAGGGTCGAGGCTCAGGTCTCGAAAATACACACTCACCTAGTACTGAGCGTCACTGCATTTTTTTTCTATTGTTCTTTTCTTTTTGTTTATAACGCCAAATATAAACATTTTTTCAAAAAACCGAGACTTCGCAGGAAAAGAGACCAATATTTAGATGAGGTATGCAAAATATCAGACCAAAATATTCAACCGCGCGGACGGAAACTGGAATTCCTTTTTATAACGCTGATAAATCCCGTTAAGAGAACTCTTTGAGGAACTTGGAACTCTTAGAAATCTTCGAAATCTTAGAAATCGTTCGCCAAGTGTGGATCATTCACACCACGAAACATTCACACCTTCGTGATGCACACACTGCCTCGATGAGACGAACTGTCCATGAGACGAACTAACCGCCGACTCCATCCGAACGCCGCCGAGTTTAGCTGAGTCTGATTTCTCCTAGCGAGTCCCGATCACAAGAAGTTTTGGAAATCTCAGCAATCTCAAGGAAATCCTAGAACTCTCTATACAAATTCGATTGAGACTGCCGGATTCATAATTTTAAGATTTCGAGTTTTCTCAGGGACTAGCCCCTCGACTTTTAGTTACCAGATATGATTCGATGATATGCAGGGGCGGCGCAGCCAGCATGGATGCCATGGAGAACTCCAGACATGTAAATTATTATTATTTATTATTATTATTATTCAATCATTTGTTTTTCGACCTAAGGTCGATACAAATGAGTAACAATATAAGATACAAATATAAACAAATAGTAAACATATGCGGCCAGATTGAACAGCAGAATAGAATGAAGTATATTACAAAAATTGTATAAAGGAGAAATTTGTTTGAGAGTATCAAAACAATCACGTCTCCAGAATGAATTTTCTAATTTGTAGAATTTGACGGACGTACAATGCGATTTGGCGCAGCTCGCGTGGACAATTAGAGTTTAAAAGACTCAACCAATACTGACTATTGACTGTCGTGGTTGCTGGCTGACCTAAGATTGATATTCTTGAGTCTGAGTAGGCAGGACAAACAGCTAGTAAATGATAAAGATCCTCTGTTACAGAAAGGTTACATATGGGGCAGAGTCTAGCAGGATCATAAGTAAATTTATATTCTCCAAAACGTACATAACCCCTGATACAGCCTACAAGTCTGAGTTGAGCAATAATAGAAATTATATAAAAAGGTAATCTAAGATGCAGGTATGATTGAAAGTCTGGATAGAGTTTAAGATATGGGAAGACTTGGAGACTACTTGAATGGAGGGATATTTCCTAGTCGGAACGCCAGAGATAGTCAGAAAAGTTATTTAGAAAAACATCCATGTTTTCATCGAGAGACAGAGAGTCCAAGTCAAGCCACATTTGCTCCAAATTACTTAGAGTGAACATATTTTTGAGCTGGAGAACCCAGTTATACTTCGGATTGCCATCAGGTTTTAAGGACGTTGCCTTCAATTTAAGAAAACATCTTTTAGGATACCTATCATCAGGCATACCCAGCAACCTCGACAACCATCTTAACGCTGACTTAAAGATATCGAAAGCTAACTGTAATCTACCTGTCTCCAAGCGGAGGGAAAAATTCGGCGTGTATGATGGCAAGCCTAGTATTTTCTTAAAGAAAGAGGACTGTAATTTCTCGACTGAATCAAAGTACCTTAATCCCCAGACTTCTATTGCGTAAAAAAGAACACTAAGCGTGAGACTACGAAAAAGAGTAGTCTTAGTTTGCCAGGCATTAGATTTAGATGCAAATAAAATTCTTGAAACAGCACCCATAGCAATATTCGCAGCAGACATTCTTTTTATGAACTTTATAAAAAAGACCCGAATCTGATGTGTTCACACCGAGATAGACGAATTCGCTCACTACTTCCAGCTGAGTCTGTGCGTAGAAGAATTTGTATTCACATGGCCGACCTTTGTGGTATACCATAACTTTTGATTTTGCTTCATTGACCGTTGAAAAATTACAAATACAGTATTGCGCGATGAGGTTAATTTTTGCTTGTAAGTCAGCCTGAGAGTAAGCGAATACGACTATATCATCAGCATAAGCAAGCAGGATAACGTCACATAAGTGATCTATTGAAATTCCATGCATACCGTGATTTCTTAAGTACTCTTCCAGCTCATATATGAAAAGCGCAAAAAGGAGAGGACTAAGGATCTCTCCTTGAAGCACCCCACAAGTTACCTTGACTCACGAAGTCAAACCCTCGCAAGTACGAATGGACATGTTAGCGTTATCATAAAGATTTTTTATAATTCGTATAAGTTTAGTGGAGATGCTTATCCTTAGAAGTTTACGCCATAGATGACAGTGGTTGACTGAATCAAAAGCCTTTTTGAAATCTATATAAAAAGCAAAGATTCGTCGCTTTGGTGTAGACAAATAAATCTGAATTAAAGAATTTAGGGTGAAAATGTGATCTACACAACTTCTCCCAGGCCTGAAACCGGCCTGATTTTCTGGAAGAATGTTTACCTCGTTAACCCAAGCAGTCAGCCTTGTCAACAGAATCTGAGAGAAGATCTTAGCAATACTATTTACAAGGGCAATTCCCCGGTAATTATAAGGATCAGATTTATCGCCCTTTTTATGCAATATAAACGCATGCATTTTAGCCCAGCTAGATGGGACTCTTTCCTCAGCCCAGATCTCGTCGAAGAGGCGCCCTAAGTACTGTACCCAATTGTCCGGAAGGTTTTTAAAAAATTCATGGGGAATCCCATCCTCGCCTGGCGCTTTATTACATTTGCATTTCAATAAAGAGGCTTTAATTTCATCAATCGAGATATTAAAGTCCAATAAAGGGTGTTCGTTTACAATCCACTGTATGCAAAGGGGAGCCTCAATCGCATAGAGAAAAAAAAGAAAGTCTTGCCATACATGCATGCTTACATTGTTAGTCGAAGGAGACCGCAGTCTAAATCTATTGACCGCTGTCCAAAAATCCTTAGGATTATTACAAGCCGCCAGTGAATTCAGCAGTGAGGATTCGTATTGCCCCTTCTTGGACCTGCATAACTCCAGAAAAGATCTTTTGATTTCCAGGTATTTTACCCCTTCCGAATCGGCGAAACCCGACCTTTTAAAGACGTTTAAATATTGTCTAAGCTTACGGCGCATGACTCTACATTCCTTATCATCCCAAGGTTTTTTCACTGGAGTACGCCATTTAGGCTTTGCCCAAGGAATACATTGTCATGGAGGTAAAGAAAATTTCAAGTTTTTACAAGGAATAAATTTCCTTAACTAATTGTTATAATTTTTATGGTATATTTGTGTCTTAAATGAACCTAAAAATTTCATTTTACGTACATAAAGCGGTTGACTTTCAACCAAGCGAGTAACTGGAAGTCATATTACAATCATCAGTTGACTTCCAACCGGCGAATGATCCTTTTGGTTACATCTTAAATTCAAACTACTTTTTTTTACTGAAATTCAGATTCTTGTATTACTGTGTACGTATTTACGTGATACAAAATAAGCGGTAAAATTTAAAAAGTTGGAATCCTCCTTTTATATTTTGTGATAGCGACTTCACGTGTGCGAACCTAAAATGATAAATGATCTTACCACAAAAATGTAAGTCTGGGTTTTTGTAGGGGGGGGGGGATGACTCCGTGACACCCACCCTGGATCCGCGCCTGATCTATAGTTAGTATCTCAGAAGTTTGATTCAGAGGCCGCACAGTGGGCTAAAGTGAAAAAGTTCGTGACAAAATCGTAGAACTTTTGACAGAGATCACCTAGAGGGATGTACTTTTTTTAGATTCACAGATGAATAACTACAGAATAGAGAAAAAATACGGAGAAGCTGAAAATATATATTTTTTACCTTGAAAATCTAGGTTAAATTTAACATTTTTTGACAATAAGTTGTATTATTGGATACCATTGGCGCTCAGATATTATATTACATATATGTTACACATATATTCTAATGGATTTCGTTATGCCGAATCCAAATATGGGCTTTAAATCAGCCTAGGACTTCCTGTTCGTAAAAAAATGCAATTGAATTAACTATTTTAAGCCTTCATGGCATGAATGATTTCTACTAATGTAAATTTGACTATTTGTCGTATTAAAGGGGTTTTTGGGTCTTCGAATTGGAATACAAAATGAAAATTTGAGAATACAAAATGGTGCTGATGCAATATTACATGAGACATTTAACATTTTTGAATTTCCTTTAGATATTTCAAATCGACGACATAAAAAAACCTCATGTAGCGATTTTGAATAAAATCGGTTATATTCTCACAATGACATTCCGTCATATTGGATCCTCCATTTTTAATTTTTAAATTTTGACTTTAGATTCGAAATCCGCGACCCGAAAACCCCCCCTGAAGTAATTTGCAGTCATATCGGCTCGGTCTTACAATTTTGGTCCGCCATATTGGATCCTTGTTGTTGAATGTTGACATTTGGACTTGAAATTCGAAATCAGCGACCCTAAAACCCCCCGTACAGTAATTTTCAGTCATATCAGCTTGGTCTTACAATTTTGTTCCGCCATATTGGATCCGCCATTTTGAACTTTGACATTTTTATTTTGTATTCCAATTCGACGACCCCAAAACCCCTTTAATACGACAAATAGTCGAATTTACATTAGTGGATATCATTCATGCCATAAAGGTTCAAAATAGATAATTCAATTGCATTTCCCATACAAACAGGAAGTCCTAGGCTGATTTAAAGCGCCTAAGGCGCCCTTACCTACGACTCGTTAAAAAAACATTGCGCTCGTTTCAAAAAGGCCGTCAGTCCACACTAGTCGCGAAATGTACTATTGTGCGATTTTAAGAAGATTAAACATCAATGTCAAAATTAAACACTGAACAATTCTAAATTGAATTACTAGTTAGTTGTAATGTGGACGGGGGGGGGGGGCGTGAGGTCCCACCCCTGGCGCTCATGCTATAAGGCCTATTGTGGCATACCCTTGATTATTCTTAAGGCAGTACTCCGAATTCGACCATCTTCGCCGAGTTTTTTCGTTTCGTGTTACCAACGTTCTGAGATTATACCTCTCAGGTGCCAGACATACTTATCGCACAGTAAATGACGTCCTATTTTGTTGATCAGGCAAAGTGATCCTCACCTACTCTGTCATTCGGCAGCCTCCCAAGCAGGCCGCAGAGAGGGGATGCGGCTAGACTAGGGTGGACGGAGCGATCCCTCTGAGGTCATCACTTAGATGCACAGCCTCGAAGCACTGGCCTGGTTTTTTATGTAAGTGTATGTGTGTGTGTTCATTACTCGAAAGCAGCCAGCGACCGTCGAGCGTGCTTCCACCGTAGGAGCCCCGAGCGCAAGAAGATCGCTGACTCATTTTCGAGTTTTCTCAAAATCGGCTTCGACCCCCAAGGTTAGGCCCTCGAAACAGACCATTTATCCTTGTTAAGGCACCAGCTTTTTCTGAGGGGACCTACAGTTTAAGGTAAGTTCTGAACCACCGAAGGCCTGGTGGAAGTACATAGAAAAATTTCCAGTGGTACCCGGCTCAGGGATCGAACCCCAGACCTCCTGCATGGAAGTCTGACGCGCTATCGTCTGAGCCACCAAGGCTTCTTAAATTGAATTACTAGAAATAAAACAATTTTAATTTGGATTTCCTTTCGAGTCCACAATTAAAAAACAACGCTTTTAGGAATCGATAATTTCAAAAGAAGAATCATTTGAAACTGGATAATGAAATCCTGATATGGAAAAAGGAATATAACATTTGCTTATTGTAGTATTCAAAATTAAACTTATCTCAAATCTCACCCTCCCCTTCACACTCACCCGTCTCTCACCACTTTCTATCCTATCCTATCGTGTCCTATTCAATCACTTACCCACCCCCTCCTACTTCCTACCCCTCCCATACTTACGCCTACTTCCCTTTTCCTCCACCTACTCCCCAATTCCCCTTCCCAATTACATTCCCCTACGTATCCGGCTCCCATATTCCACTTCCCTTCCATAAACCCCCTCCTACCTTCACTCCCTTCGCACACAAGCCTCTCGTATACCAGCGATACCATCCC
The DNA here is from genome assembly GCA_932195095.1 of Andricus curvator. Lineage (NCBI taxonomy): Eukaryota > Metazoa > Arthropoda > Insecta > Hymenoptera > Cynipidae > Andricus > Andricus curvator. The sequence continues at coordinate 38,694 of CAKNYM010047113.1, read as the reverse complement.
CTGCTTCCCCTTCCCTCTCTCCTTCCCTACTTTTTCTGTGTATAGGCAAGGGACCTTGAGCTACACATGATCAAGCGCGACGTAGAGCAGTATGAAATGGAGGCCTAGAATTCCTGTCGATATCGACGCCTCCATTCCAATACGGCTCCACGTCGCCTTTGTTCACCGTGTAGCTCCAGGTCTTTTGTTTATACACAGAACTTGAAGCTTAACACTTGTCTATCCGTCTATCTGTCGTACTTTTCGGCTTTGATTCCTTTGGAATCGAACTGAAGGGCCTATGACAGAGCCATCGAACAAGTCCTCGGATTGCGGATAGAGGATCCCTGTACCAAGAGTTTCTGCTGAATATAGTGACAATAATTAATAAGCAGTCGCGGACAATTGTTCAGGGATGGTCCGGAAGGAATAACCCATAAGCGGAGGCGTAACAACCGTGCCAAAAGCTGAATGTCACCTGGGTGAGATGTCTTAAACCGTGACTCTGGCATACAGGGTGACGTCTCAGTATATGCAGCCTTATCCTTGCATGCGGGGCTCTACAAGGATGGACGAACCCTTTCCCTAGCTGCTCGTGGGAACAACAATGACACCACCAACACACCAAATAGTTATAGATGCGGTTCAAAACGATCGAACGCGCAGAGCACCCGGCAATGGGTCGGCAGACATGCAAGTTCCTCCTAAGACCCAAAATTGAAAAATTCGGCCAACAGGCAAAATTGAATGCTGCATTACCGACAGATCTGATCTTCAATTGTTAATAACCTTATTTTCAGTATGTTTGTACTAATAGTGTAACTGTGAAATATTGTGTATAAAATACGAAAATGTCGAAAGATCACGCGTACACACATGATGAAAATCGTAATAATTTTTGTTTTATTATGTTTTAGAAAAACCAAACAGATGTCCCGTGCAGAAATCGCCAAGTTTGTTCCATGTTCCAGACTTGGGCCAGGCTGGGCGCCCCTAGCCTGGATCTAGCTCGAATTTTGCAATGGCTCGAGCTTGGGCCCAGCTAGTGCCAAAGTTCCAAAAATTGACGACAGATGGCGTAGTACTATTCTCTTTGTTTACTTATTACTTTGGAGTTTCGAGTGTGAATCTTTACAAAGTGGCTAATTTGGTATAAATTAACATTCTTAAAGTATCTTGACAGGTAATTCGAGTCATAATTTGAGCCAAACTGAACTTATAAATTTTGTGTGAGTGATTGAGAATTGTGGTGATGGTGCTGATGATGATGGTCGATGAACAAAATACAAATCATCATTGAAATTAAATTGCGATAAAAATGCCTAAAATAAAAAGCACTCTGAGAGTCCGGAGGCATCGAGCACTCGGCAGTATCCTATATTTACGCGGTGAAAGTGCAAGTAAGTACTTATATTAATTATAAATAATATTTTCACATCAAGATTACATGTGACCTCTAACCTCAAATTGAGAAAACTTTTTCATCGAATTATCGAGTGTAAATATATTGTTGATGTATGTAATGATGTTTAAAACTTTAATTTACAAAACAAGCATGGCGGACGTAAATTGAAAAATTATTGTATATAGATGATGATGACGCAGATGATGAGGAAGCTGGGAATCGATAATAAACTAGGGCCAAGCCTGGGCCAAGCTGGGCGATCGAGCCTGGCAATATAACCTGGCCCTGGCCAGATTTGGCGTTTCATTTAAGCTTGACCCAGGCTAGATCGCCAGGCCAGGGCCTAGTTTTGCCAAGCCTGGGCCCTGTTTGGGCCATGACCAAATTTCTACACGGGGTTTTGTATAAAAAAACAATTAAAGTCTGACTTGGAAGCTTTGTTTAAAAACTATACAGACAATGGCAGTTTACCTGGAGCTCTGTGCAGCGCCTGTAAAAGAAATGTGTATTAAGTAAAAACTGGGGTAAAAATGCATATAAAATGTCCAGATTTGTCAAGTTTTCAGCCACTAATGAAAGCTACAAGGTCAAAACAAAGCTTAAAATGCTATTGTAAAGTTTGTAAAGTGGCTAGAACCCCGCGAACTGCAAATTTTATTTAGATGAATACTTTATATCAACGGAAAGACCCACTTTCAGATATTTCGAATAATATAATTACCGGTAAGTTAATGAAATGTGACCAAAATATTATTATACCTGTCCTAAATCATATTGCCTATCCCATATTTCCATATTCACTTTCATCACGTCAAACAAAATCCCCAGTTGTTGAGAAACGCTGCAGCTTCTGTTTTTCTGTCACTGCAAAAGGTAAGCTTCATCAATGCAATTCATCTTCCCGGGTAAAAAAACCTGACTGCCTGCTTGACGTAAACAATATCGAAAGTACAGAGTCAAGTAATTTCATCAATAATAAAGGAAAAAGTAACCGGAGAAAAAGATTTGAAAACATCAAACTTACAATTAACTCAACCAAGTGGTGGAAAGCCGCTTCAAATCAGCTTTTGAAAACAAAATTCAGAGAAATTTTTGAAGCGGCCACTGATTTCAGCAGAGGATGTTTCAAAAATACAATCGAACTACAACCTGAGCAATAATTCAACTTTGGGAATCGCTTCAGCTCTACGTGTGGCTACGAAAAACATAAAAGTTGTTGAACTTGAGTTAAAGATAAAACATGCAGCCAAAACCCACTCCATTGACGAATACTTCAGCTATAAGGAGTTTGACTTCGTGCATGTCAAAGCTGACGAAGTTTCCAAAGCTACTGAAGGAGTAGTTTATTCTAGAGATCTGAGTACGTTCATTCAGTACATCCAATAAAAAGGAAAAGTCGCTCGGATACATTTAAAATTTGGAAATTCAGTCAACGGAAAACGAAGAATATGTACTGGGAAGATCAAGGTATGATCAGGGAATCTCCGCAAAGCGATTCAAGGATTCTGGCGTGAAAAAATTGTTTTTACTTGCCTTAGCTTCATGTTCTCAAGAAAATTATGAAAATGTGTCGCAACTATCGTCTGCATTGAATATCAATGAATTCGAAGGAACCATCACCTTAGCTGCATACTCTCAAGAAAATTATGAAAATGTGTCGCAACTATCGTCTTCATTGAATATATATCAATGAACTCGAAGGAACCATCGCCACTGATTTGAAGCTAGCAAATATCCTGGTGGGCATTATGCCTCACAGCAGCCTTCATCCATGTAGGTGGTGCTATGCGGAAAAACATCAACTCGAACAATGTGGGACATACAGAACGATTGGCAACACATTGCAGAACTACATGAACTAGCGTGAAGCAGGGGCTTCAAAATTACAAGCGAAAAACTATTTAAATTGTGTTCATCCACCGCTATTCACAACTAACAGCGACAAAACGTTCCTTAAGATTATACTTAAACCAGAATTACACCTAATGCTGGGTGTTGTGAACACATTATTCGCTCATATGTTACATGAATTCGAAAAAGAATCTTTGGGGTGGGCTAAATTGTGTCATGTTTTACGCAAAATAATGCACAGTAGGCCAGCATTTAAAGGGTAATTCCTATAAAAAGCTTTTGGAAAAAGTGGTCCTTTCCCGTCAATTACAACGGCGACGTAATTTTAGGTTACGCAATTATGTACGAGTTTTCGAAGACTTGAAGATAGTTATAGCAGCATGTTCTGGAAATAATCTCGACCCAAACTTCAAAATTAGCGTTGCAGCTTTTAAAAAAAGGTACATAATTTTTAAAATAAGTATCACTCCTAAAATTCATGCAGTTTTTTTCCATGTTGAGCATTTTTGTGAGAAGAAGCAGATGGGACTCGGATTATTCTGCGAACAGGCGATGGCATCTGTACATCACGATTTCAAAACTTTTTGGGACCAACATAAAGTTTCCGAAATCCATACAGAATATCCAAAGAATCTTTTACGCGCAGCTTGTGAGTACAACAGCCAGCACATTTGAAGAAGCGTGGTGAAATGTACATATTATTCCATATAATTTCTTTATTATCATTAAACGATAACTTTTCTTTTTCCTTAGATCTTCAGGGCTTAATTCAGGTACACAGGGTTTCATTTTCGCATGCCAGGACGGTGTCATTTCCATATGAGTATAGCGGGAACGCATTTTATTCCAAGAAGTTCCCAACGAGAGGTGCACAGCGTGTCATGCACAGGCTGAGTACCTAGAACACATACCATCTGGGTGTCCCACTTACGCGGGAACGACTTATCTTTACAGACATAATGCGGCGCTAAGAGTGCTTTATTACCATCTTTGTCGCTCTTACAGTCTTGGCCGCGGCCCTGCCCTGCCGAACGCTCTGATTGTCCGATTGTCAATTGTCTGAAACGAGAAGTGCCAAATTTTCTGGAACTACGATTTTTGGGCAGCAGTCTCTGTTGCACACTCGAGGCCTGACATCGTTCTCCAAGCCTTCGAGAAACGAACTATATTCGTGATCGAATTCTCGGCTCCGGCCGACTACAACATCACTACAAAAGAGAAGGAAAAGGAGGAGAGGTATCAAGACCCTAAAAGGGAGCTGCAATGACCGTATCAAAAATATTTGGGTACCCTTCTGATCGCTGCCCTTGGAGGTCAGAAGCTACCACTGGTTCGTAACCTTAAAGCTATACCCGCGTGCGAAAAATATGCCAAGGCACTTGCGAGATGGATGCAAGAAAGCTGTCATCCTTGGGTCCCTTCGTGTCCTCAAGACTCACGAGGCTACGAGGCTGACTTTGCTATTAAGTTGGAAGAAAAAAGTTTTCTATAATTTTAAGAATTGCATTCAATTAAATTGGTCATGTCTTATGAAAAAAAATATTTTTTTATATGAAAAAGTTAAAAATTTGCGAAAAATAATAGTTTTTACAATAGTTTTTTGAACTGAATATTTCCGTACTATCACGTCTTACCAATTAAAAAAAATAAGTTAATTTTAATTAATCATAACTTGTTTTTTGAGAAAAATATTCCCTACAACTCTGCTGTTACAAATTTTAAAAATAAGTAAATAATCTTCAAATATATTTATTTGTTTCCAGAACGTTTTCTTTGAATAAAATTGTTTTAAAGATCATTCATTTATTTAAATTTAACCATTTTTCAAAGATTGGTTGAAACCAGAGTAAGAACAAATTGAATTGCAAAAACCATTGTTAAAATAAATGTCTCTTATACGTTAAACAAATTTTCATGAATAGTGTTTTTTTTTTTAATTTGAAATTACGTCATCAGTTATATTATTTCACTTCTTAAAATCATATAAAAACTGTTTTTTAATGATCAGATTTTTAATGAGACAAATACCTTATACAAAACAGTTATAAAAATGCTGTAGCAGGTATCTCTAAGTAAATGGCTCGATTAACGATTAACGATTTTTCTTGCACAAGTTACAATTTGAAATAGTAAAATTGATTAAATTTCAGGAAAAAAGTGTGTTCAGAGTTCATGTGAGGCATGTTCAATGATAAATTTAGTCATTTACTAAAAAATTTTAATTAACTAAAAAATGAACAATTTTGTTCTTTAATTTAAAGTAGATAATTTCTTGTAAGTCTTATTCAAACAAGACCTTCAAAAGGAAAACCCAAGTATAAACTCAATAAAAAGAAAAAAATCATTTTATTTTTATTTTGCATTTCGGTCACGGAAAAAACTAAATGACTAAATTTACCATCCAAGGTGAAAAAGTTATATATTGTTTATATATAGTGAACAAGACAATGATATTTTTCATTTGATTTATAAATTTTTCGATGGAAAACAAATGAAAAATATCAGTGTTTTGTCCACTGTATATGATACAGTTTAGTACACTGTTTACGATTTTTCTTGCACAAGTTAAAATTTGAAATAGTAAATAATGATAATTAAAACAAATATTATTGGATATAATTATGCAAAAATAATTATTATAATTATTATTAACATTAATTGTGAATTCATCATTTAATTATTTAATTAATATACAGATTTATAATTAATTAATTATTTCATAATTTAAATTTTTCTTTATCATCGATAATTATTAATATTATTAAAATAATTATGATAAGGCAAATAATAAAATAAATGTATACCTTCGAAAACTGTAAAAACATGAACTTAACTCAAAAAACTTTTTAAATATATGACATAAAATCATTATTCTCATTATTTTCTAAAAATATATCATTAATTAGATGAACATGAGAATAAAATGTTAAATAGCTACTTAATGTGCGTCTAATTATCTATGGTTGGTTTCCTGTAATTGCATAAAACATATCAGGCCTTCAAAATAATAGCTGAGTATTCTTCTGAATGCCTGAATAAACTAGGAACTTGAACGGCAGTTATAGATTTCGTCCAAAATTCTTCTGAACGCTGTCAGTCGGCTGAATTCCTACACTGTTAAAAAAATCTGACCGAAATTTAATATACATGTGAGTAAAGTCATTTGCACATACCGTACATTAATTTTAATATACCATCATGTTGTAAAATTAATATACATGTATATTAAAGTCGGTAAAACAGAATGCGTGAAAACAACAAGTCCTTTGATACCTTCAGATCTTGTCAAATTTAAAAAAATAAAGCAATAACCTTACATTCGTCGACTAAATTCTTACTTACAATTAAAGTGCAACGTACGGGTGGAATTATTCCTAAAATTCGCTGCGAATGTTAGAATTTTAACGTGAGTACAGGTGCTTGGAGGTTAGGTTTCTTAATTATTTGTTTAATTGAACTTGTCTCTGAAAAACCAGTGTAGTTTACATTCATCTAGGAGAAAATATTCTTTTTGATAATTTATAATTGAAAATTGCTGCCAGAATTGTTTTTAATTTTTGTAAAGTGCAAATATCGGACTTTTCTGATAAATGATCAATATGTGGTATATGAAATTTAATAACATAGTCTCTTAATGGCGATTCAGTATACCTAGGTATTAGATTTAATATACAAATGTATATTAAATGTATATTAGAATTGCAAACATTTTTAACAGTGTAGACAATTGGCTGAATGCATGAAACCTCAAAATGCTTACGACATAAATAGGATAAGGAGGGGCAGCGCCGACCAGTTAACAGTCAATGATTTTTTGAAAGTTTTTAAGATGTGGAATTGATCCATTTTTTTTTCATTTCCAGTCCTACATTATTGTACATCATATGCCCCATCCCGGAGGGCAAAGCCGACCGCAGCTTTTTATGAAAATCAAAACATCTGAAGATGGGAAAACACGATGTTTCGCGTCTGTGGTATTTTATGTATTGGAAAAATTACCTTTAAACATATTCAGCAAGAAGAATAAGTTATTTTTAATAAAAACAGTGATAGCTGTGATATGACCTCTTATTCGTTGACATTCTAATAGAGACATACTACGCGCAAAGGTTTCTACCGTACCAATACTAGACACCTGCTCTACCGTCCGGATTGAAAATAATAATATATAATAGTTTCTTGCATGTAGCCCAGAAGATAAGTGGCTTTTCTACATTACCGATGACTTATCGACAAAACTTATGATGCGTTTATAACCTAAGCACGTGTAAACTATTATTTTCGGCGGGCTTGCCCCACTGGTGAGGCCTCAATTATTTACGATATTAAATATACTTTGGACTTGTATTATGTTCAGTTATTATAATGACATAATGTGATATTGTTTAATCTGTCAAAATATCAAATTTTCATACTGTAAGTATTGCCATTAATGTCGAAAACTTTACATTTCTGCCAGCGAATCTTCCATTCTTTCGTTGTCAAAACTGTTTTCTGCATAATTTTTCTTTTACAACGTCAATTTTCAAGATTTCAGTAAGTAACGCTATCTCTGTAATAAAATAGATTTATTTAATGCAAAGTAGAATTAAAATTGTTAAATAATATCGATGTTATAAGCAAAGTCGCCTTTGCCCCACCGGTCGGCGCTGCCCCTCCTTACCCTACACCATTAGGACGAATGGAACGCGTTCGGCTTCTGGCTATTTCTGATATGGGCAAGTTCGGCTATTAGATGGTTTGCACTATATAGTGTATGCCCTCAAAGGCTGGTTTTTATAGAGTTTTGACCGTAAAATAGGATTTTCTCCTACTCTCTGGCGCATCTTAATATTAGCTAATTAAAAAACACGTGTTTATTTCTTTGGAGGTCCTTACTAAACTATGGGGGGGGGGGGCGTAATAAAAATTCGAAAATTTTTGTTTTAGGGTCCACTTTTATCAGCTTATTTATTAATTGTTTTGTTAAGCTCATGAGCACAGTTTTACAACTTTATAGAATACGAGTTTCGAGTATGCTAGTGAATTTAAAATTGTAAGAAAGTATGAACATTCGTAAATAGTAAAAAAATTTTGTAAATTGTACACTGCATTATACTTAAAATTTGCTATCGTAATATATGCTTTATACATTCATTCAGTGCTCATAATATATAAAAAAGAAGGACTTTTTATATGTTGCACAAGTACATACTCATAATAATGGGTGAATCTCTTATTGCTTAGTAAACGGTTGAGTAGATGCAGTATTTGGCATTCACGATAGGCACGTGCAACTGTAAAAAGCCGAATATGCAGATTCAAAGTATTAACCTTAGAATTAATTTTCTTTACTAGTATTAAGTTACCCAATGTACGATGATTCGAAAAAAATGAATGTATTCTAGATCTAACATCGGATACATTGGTTGAAGACAATCATACAATCATACAATCGATAAAATATTATTGTAACATAATCTTTATTCACGATCAGGAAATAGTTCATCATAGGTAAATGATTTGCAAATTTTGTTTGCCAATGTGAGCATTTCTCCCGTAATTTTTTTCTCCAAGTGCGGAGTGGTACTTTCAATTATCTCTTGGCGACTGCTTCCCAGGGCAGCGTTAATAGCTGTGGCAAGAGTACTGTCTGGTCCTTCTTTTGGTTTAAAGTTTGAAGTGTAGTCCTTAATAAACAGTTTTAAAGTCATCGCCAAGAAGAACATGTACTGCTTTTTGGTATGCTCAACTATCTTGTAATTTAATACTGCAGTTGCTTTCACGTCCACTAAAACAAAATTTAGTAAAATTGGAGGTTCCTCTGAGATTTTTCTTAAAGATATATCGTATCATCGACTGCATGGAAATATTAATAGATAGATTTCAGATTGTAAATCAAGTCGACAAATCCCCTTGCAAAATTCTGTACGGCCCCCTGAAAGATTTGGTCTTTCATTGTTTGAACAAGTTTTCTTAAAAACAAATACAGTTTTTATGACAAAATGATTCAGTTAAATATTTTGCAGAATTTTCGAACCGAGATAAGACTTTTTTTCTGGTAAACAAACAATGTATAAGGAACACGATAAGAAATTGATTTTTTCTTTGTGGAGTACGTGTCTTGAAAAGCAATTTGCATTTTTTGGACATTTTTCGGTTTAGTGGTAGCTGAGATATCTACCTGCAAATATGTCAATTTTAGTGCAAATTTAATTGTTTATAATTTTATAATTCGGAAACAATTAATTGCGAAAAAAATTAAAAAACAGAAAAAAATCATACCTTGGTTCAAAAATTCTAGAAAATATTTTAGAAAATATTTTTTTTTACAAATACTGTAATTATCTAAAAAATACTTCTTGAAATGATAACGTCCAGCTGTTCAAAAAAATACCCTGGATACTTATAATCAGGGGGCTTTTCTCGACATTTTCAACCGAAGTTACCCTCTAGACCTCCAGTGCATACGGGGGTGTTAGTCGCAGCTGTGTTACTTGAAACTGATTGTTTGGTTCGCTCAAACGAAAAGTGATTTTAAAAGTTTAGTTGACCAAATTCACAAGAGGATTTGTTATAGAGTTCAGAATCTACCTAGTTCTTTTTCAAATAGGTCATGATACAGTATGTATAATGTAATGGACTTGTCAATCAACTTCAATATAAATGTTGAATGAACGTAAAGATAAGAAATAATTATATGTTATTAAATGCAAATTTTTGGAAAATTCAGGTACTTTCGTAAATTTAGGATACACTTAACATTTTAAAGTATAGGAAATTTCATAAAATTTGCCGTTACTTTCGTAACCTAATAATTTCTTAATTTTCAGAATATTTCTAGTTAAAATAAGCTTATTGCATTAAAAATTCTTAAAATGTCAAACACACATTGTGGTGAATTTATTCAAATGAAGAGGTGTGTCAGGACAGAAAAGTGTGGTCACAAATAGTTTATAAGAAATGCATGATGAAGAGTGTCACTAAAGTGAATGACGCCTGAAACCATACACCTTGGATACTAATGGACCCGAGTGGAGAGCTTTGCGTGATGACTTTGTGAAGCTCGGAGCAGTATTGCGGAACGAACGTGTTATTTAAATAATGAACACGGGAATTCTAGATCAATCTAAAAATCTATAGCCCCCCCCCCCCCCTATACCGCCTCCCACAATTCTCTTTTTCACCAAGTAAGTCACGCTTACCCCGAAAGGGATATATGATTTAGGACGAGGAGAAATATTAACGTATCCAGGTTACTCTCAAGCCCAAAGATATAGCTGAACTGGATGATGAGCTTCGTGGAGATTTTTCCGAAGAGTCCGACCTCGAGACTATCACTTGTAGTGTGTATAATGCAGCGAGAACATTGGCGGATGTAAACCGCAAAACAAAACCAACGGCTGATCATAAGACCAAAAGACGAATGCATCAACTCAGCACCAAAATTGGCTGGGCAAGGCAGTACGCGTCCCGCATTCAGAGCGTCATTGACTACATAACACTTGGCAGGAATTTCACTGCCAATGTCCGACAGTTCGCGCGCGAACTGCGGATCCGTCCTCACACATTCAACAAGTCAAAGCTGCTGACCATCAGGCAGTATATTGTTGACAGAATACGGGTACTATCTGACGCTAACAGACGTCTAGAGAGGAGAGAGATGCATCAGAGAAAATCAACAGTTTTTGTCTGATCCATCTCGACTCATCCAAGACACTCCAGTTACTCTCGAACACCCGTCCAAACCAGAAGAGGTCGAGGCATTTTGAAGAGAAGTCTACGAAGTCGAGCATCCACTGAAAAAAAAAATTCAAAGAACATCAGTAGCTTCAAGGAGCTGTGCACCTGAGGAGGATCCCACCAATCACTATCGAGGAGATGCAAAAGTATTAAGAGGCTTCGGGACCAGATGGTATCAAGACCTTCTGTTGTAAGGAGTTTACTTACACCCACCAGCATTTGGCCCGCATTTTCGCCTTATATCTAAAGTCAGAGAAGCCTATTCCGGAGGGGTTGGTGGAAGGGCGCACAGTGCTCCTGTCGAAGATAGGGAACTTAGCTGACCCTAATAATTGGCCAATAACTTATCTGAACAAGCTGTATAAGATCTTCGCAGCTATCCTAAATGCCAGGATTGTTTGGACAATCAGACCTGTGTGGCGAGAGATGTATGAACAACGCGGCTCCAATGTGTCTCCAAAGACGCAGCATCCTACCAGCTCTACCTATCGATGGCCTGCATTGACTACCGGGAAGCTTTTGATTCTACCTCCCACAGACTTATCATCTGTATGTTGGAAACACTAAAGGTTCATCCACGCATCGTGAGGTGCATAGAGAGATTGATGCCGCTTTGGAAAATCAGATTTATTATCTCATCTGGAAAACATCGTGTGACAACTAACAACGTCACCTATCAGGGAGGTGCCTTTCAGAGCGATTCCACGAGCCCTCTCCTCTTTTGCCTCACATTATTGCCGCTATATCTTGCTCTTAGCCTTAAAGCCATACCCGCGTGCCAAAAATATGTCAAGGCACTTGCGAGATGGATGCAGAAAGCTGTCATACTGGAGTCGCTTCGTGTCCTCAAGATATACGCGTATTTCGCCGGCCTGTCGTTGTGATTCCGTCGTGCCCTGTGGCTACCTATCTTATTCGCCAAAGATCAGCACAACAAAAGGGCATATGTACCAAACTTTGGAACAACAAAAGGACGTAACTGCCAAAGTTTGGAATTCCGGAACGGCCTAAGTGTCAAAGCTGTGGCGGCTGTGCCACATTCGCCTTGCCATAAAAGCACACTCATCGACCGCGAAACGAATATAACGACGCGCGGACAATTTTTCAAGACGGAGCAACCGAGCATCAAAGTGATAACAGGAAACTCACTTTATCACCTACTTCTTGCCAAGTATCCGGATATCACGCGTCCCAACGGCCACGCTCCAAGAGTGAAGCATAATACGCGTCACCACATCCTGACTACACCTGGTCCACCTGAGGCCAGCAGGCCTCGCCGACTTGCACCTGATAAGCTTATCACCGCGCAGAAGCTTTTCAATATCATGCTAAAACTGGACACGACTCGCCCATCCTCAAGCAGCTGGGCAGCACCGTTACGTATGGCTTCAAAACAAGACGGAGATTGGAGGCCGTGTGGCGATTATCGCGCGCTTAACGCAAGGACGATACCCGACCGTTATCCGGTGCCTCATATCAAAGACTTCGCGCAGCGGCTACGAGGAAAAAGAGTTGATTCGAAGATCTATTTGGTTCGAGCCTACAATCAAATCTCTGTCGACGGAGCAGACATTCCTAAAACAGCGATTACCACGCCTTTCGGACTGTTCGAATTTCCTATTATGAGTTTCGGCCTCCGAAACGCAGGACAGACATTCCAATGGTTCGTCGACGAAATGCTCCGGGATTTTGATCACTCGAGCACTTACGGATACTTTTCGAGAGACTACAGTAGTATGGAATCGCCATCAATCCGGGTAAAAGCGTTTTCGGTGAGCCCGAAGTTCCCTTCCACGGCCACCTCGTCTCAAGCGGCGGCATTAGGCCACTACCCGAAAAGGTTCAAGCGATCATCGACTACCCACAGCCAGGAACGGCTGAGGAATTGCGCAAGTTTGTCGGTATGTTCAATTTCTATAGAAGTTGCGTACCAGATTCTGCGAAGATTCAAGCTCCGCTCACCGATTTGCTGCACGGCAACATTGAAGGCGAAACACCAGTAAAATGGACTCCCACAGCCACTGAAGCTTTCAAGTGTGCAAAGAAAGCTCTAGCAGGCGCGGCGTCACTAGCGCATCCGCGAATCGGTGCTACTCTCGCGCTTGTGTGCGACGCTTCAAACACATCCCTACAACAACGAGTGAATAATGACTGGGAGCTACTGGGTTTCTTCTCCAAAAAACTTTCACCCACACAACAAAAATATCGTGCTTTCGATCGTGAACTCCTCGCGGTATATTTGGCAATAAAATATTTTCGCCATACGGTGGAAGCTCGCGACTTTATAATCTACACCGAACACAAGCCACTTATATAATTGCATTTAAGCAAAAATTGGATAAATCTTCACCACGCCAAGCTCAACATCTCGATCACATCGGCCAGTTTTCGACGGACATCCGATACGTTTCCGGCAAAGACAACGTTGTGGCCGATGCTCTCTCTCTCGAATCGAATCTGTGGAAGAACCCCTCGATTATTACAAGCTCGCCGCCGCGACGTCTCCACAGAGAAAGCTCGGCCATTTATAATGAAAAATTTTCGAAACGCAGCGTTAGACAGTATCCACCGGCTCTCATATTCAGGGATAAAAGCGACTGCAATAAGTGCGAAGAAAAGTTTCCTGTGGCCATCAATTGACGCTGACTGTCAAGCTTGGGCAAGAGCTCGCATTTAGTGTCAAAAGTCAAAAGTAACACGACATGTGTCGTCGCCAACGAGCAACTTTATATCACCTTCGAGGCGCTTTGAACACATGTATATAGACATTATTATACTGCCCCACTCCGACGGTCACCGGTACTGCCTAACATGTGTCGACCGTTTCACGCGCTGGCCCGAAGCTTTTCCGGTGGAAACCCAAGAAGCGGAAACAGTGGCTCGTATTTTTTATGAAGGATGGATTTGCCGCTGCGGCACACCTCTCCGGCTGACCACAGATCAAGGCCGCCAATTCGAATCCGGTCTCTTCCAATCGCTCAATAGATTGCCAGGTACGACTCACCTGCACACAACTCCGTACCACCCAGAAGCCAACGGTATGGTAGAGCGCCTTCACAGACAGCTAAAAGCTGCAATTCGGTGCCACGAAAATGCTCAGTGGACACGTGTTTTACCTACGGTGTTACTGGGTATTCGCTCAGCGTGGAAAGAAGACTTGAAGGCTACTGCTGCAGAGCTCGTATACGGCGAGCCCCTCCGACTACCTGTCCAGTTTCTTATACCTACTACAACGAACGCACAGACAAAACTTTCGTCTTTAAAGATTTGGCAACGACAAAGCACGTTTTTGTCCGACACGATGCTGTAAAAAAGGCACTCGAAATTCCATACGATGGTCCATATCCCGTCGTAAGGCGTAACGAAAAGTTTTTCACTTGCCGCAGGGAGGAAAAAGAATCATCCTTGAGCAGCCAGCCGATCAAGTGGTACCACCACAACCGGCGGTGCAACGAGCAGAAACACCGCCACCTCATCAAGCACCGAATAATGAACCTCAGCAACTTCGTCGGTCCCAACGACAGGTGAAATTCGTCGACCGATATCAAGCAGGTTTCTCATCGTGACTTCATCACTGGCAAGGGGGTACTGTGGCGGCTGTGCCACATTCATCCTGCCATAAAAGCACACGTGTTTAGTGTAAAGTTGGAACCTAAAAATTTCTAAGTGCAATGAGAAAATATACGTGTTTCATTTTAGAGAATTTCAAAGACGCATTAAATCACAGAGTAAGTTTGAGAAAGAGGTAATAAAGCAATAAATATGTCAGGCAACTTGTCAAAGAGACTCTGCTAAGTAAATTGTAAAAACTGTTTCTCTCAGGGTCCAGTCCATGCATTTCCTCCCTTCTATAGTTTTGGCCTTCGTCAAGATTTTGGGGCCTCTAGTCTTTATTCTTCGAGTACCCACACAGCGTAACTGTGTGGTCGATTTGAAGAAAATTCTAGTGACTGCGCAAACTGCGCCCTTTATTTTTAGTTTGGAAAAGTCGAGAACAAACGGTCGCTTCACGGCCGACCCTTTTGGAAATGCATCGACAGCCTAAAAATGAAATTTCAGAACGACTCGAGTTGAACTATAGAAATAATTTTTTTCTCTCTCTCTTCATATAAGAACAAATTACCCTTGGTCCGGCATTCCCACAGCACAATGAAAGGGCATTAGTGTCAAAGTTTTGAACTCGAAAATAGCATAACTGCCAAAATTTGAAACACCAAAAGGGCATAAGGGGCCAAAGAAAACTACGTCATTTTTGTTTGGGTTGGAGGAGTCAATCTGGTGCCATACAATGGTGAAAAACTATAGGAAAAGTCGAAAAACAGGTCAGGGGGTGGTTAAAAACTGCCTAAAATTTGGTCAAGTGATTTATAAAAGCCCCCTAAGCGCCGAAGTTTGGTATTCCAAACTTTGGCGCTTATACCTTTTTGGAGTTTAAAACTTTAGCGCTTAAGCTCTTTTAGGATTCCAAACCTTAGCGCTTATGCCTTTTTGGTGTTCCAAACGTTGGCACTTATGTCCTTTTGGTATTCCAAACTTTGCTACTTATGCCCTTTAGTTGTGCTAACCTTTGGTGCCTAATCCCTTTTGGAATTTCCAACTTTACCGCTTATGTCCTATTAAAATGCCGAGCTTTTGGTTTTGGTGTGAAAAAATTACGACGGACGGACGATCAAGTTTGGTGAGAATCAAATCGTATTTTCTATTTTGGAACCACCATTTTGGATCCGAGATTTTTAATTTTGAAATTTGGATTTCGTAATTGAGATCAGCGACTCTGAAAACCCCCGAGTATCAAGTTTTGTGCAAATCAAACCAAATCAATGAAATCTCGGAATTTCCGGGTAGCCGAACCTTTTCAACAACTCGAAATTTTCGGCTATCTGAACCTCTGCGAGTAGCCCAAATTTGCGTGTAACCGAACCGCTTCGAGAACTCGAAATTTTTGGGTACCCGAACTTTTTCGAGAACTCGAATCTGTTCAAGAACGCGAAGTTTTCGGGTATCCGAACCTTTTCGAGAAACCGCTATTTTTTGAGCTTTTTAAAATATTCGGCAAGGCTCGCGCTTGGCTCGGCTCGAAACTGAACGAGCCCAGCTCGGCTTTTTGCACACCCCTAATACACACATACATAAATGCATATGTACACAAATACATACATACACATATACACACATATTGACTACTACCGTAAATATTGAATTTAACTAATTTAATATATCACTTACTTTATGCAGATATAAAGCAATGTCTTCGTCGTGGGTGTGGTGGGCCCACATTGGTAGTAAATATCCACCTAGAAACACTACCCGAATCGGGTAGTGAGGCAATGAACTTTCGAGTTCGAACTGCTAATCAATGTATGTATGTATGTATAAAGCAATGTCTTTACGTGAATCAGGCATGATTTACTTGTTTTATCAGCGTCTTCTTAGTTCTGAAAGTAGCCGTTTATACAGTATAACCTGAAATGTCAGACGCGATAAACTTGTAAATCATGCCTGTGTTACAGAAAGTATCGTATATACCAAGGAGGCAAATGTCTTTTTATCCTAGGTAAACAATATACTATTATTGGGCCATATGATATACTGTAATATTGTATATGTATTACGAACTTGCTACAATATTGATAGGACCGGTCCCAGCAACAGGAACGAGGATCTTCGCATTCACATCGTATTCAGCATCCATAGTGACTTCCTTAAAGATTAGTTCCACATTGATCTGTTGTTTTTCCAAGTCCAAATTTAGTTTATTTATCTTGAAATTCGATAGTCCATATAGTGTTACGTTACGGGCAGATGCTTTGAAGTTTGGCAAGTCAACGAGTTGCATGCTATCTATAAACATCGGCTCCAAAGGGGGAACACCAATTTCCGGAAGCCCATTCTTCATTTTCTGTATCACAGCCTCAACAGAATTTAGGATGCATTCATTTAGTTCGGGGTTCCTACGTCCACAAGTTTTAATATATGGGGCTGTAAATTAAAATTACAAGATAAAGAAAATGACATATCAGTGTTTTTGAAATGTTCGATCAGCACACCCGATTCTCTTCGATCATTCAATATCATTTATTCCTACTGAAATCTCACATAAAATTGTAGTCTTAACGGGTGTGAAAAGTAAAAAAAATTTTTTCTTAATTATGGAAATCTATAAAATAATAAAAAACGTGGAATTTCTGTACACGGAAAAAAATGACTGGATCCAAGAAAAGACGTTTTATTTCTGGTTTCTTTCTTTGCACCAAGGATTTGTTTGATTCAGTTAAGTCAGAGGTCGGCAGCGAGGGGAAATTTCTCAAGTCCAGCTCTTTTAGCACGTGTGGACCGCTCGCTGCGTCTCTCCCACCAAGAGTCTCTACTCCACTCTAAGAGTTCGGGGTGGTGGTAAATTGTGACGTAATAGAATAGAATTTACCACCACCCCGAACTCTTAGAGTGGAGTAGAGACTCTTGGTGGGAGAGACGCAGCGAGCGATCCACACGTGCTAAAAGAGCTGGACTTGAGAAATTTCCCCTCGCTGCCGACCTCTGAGTTAAGTAGATATGGTTTAGAAGCAAAAAACTTTTTTTTTGATTTAAAGATGTAATTTCTCGGGTTATGTTTCTTTAACACAAAGAAAAAGCCCCTCGAACAATGTGTAACAGAATTGTTACTATAAGATAGAATTTGATGCGGGCCGACAACGCTTTCGTGACGAAAGGGTTGTCGGGCCGTACCCTAGATGAGGCGAAATCCTCCGAAGGGTCACGAAGTCCCAGCCCACGGCGCGTTGCGTCGGCAGTCTATACTCTGTTCGCCGAGAGAAGGACCTGAAGAACGACCAATTTTGGTTTTCTTCGCGCAGCCTATTGTTCAATTTTTTCAAGAAGGTGGGATTTCATGACATGTTTCAGCCAATCCGAAGTGAAGTCCTTCAACTTGATGAAAAACCCTTTTCTTGATTAATTTACGACACTGGTCGACAGTCTGTTTTTTCAGTGATATCTGTTTCGGCGATCTTCCCGCAGCAGGGGTCTTCTGCCCAGAGACAGGTCAAAGGAAGGAAATTTGAAAACTGTCAATTTTGAAATTAGCGATTTGAAAATAATATAATCAGCATCTACGAATTATTCCGATTCCAATGATATATTACTTGATTCGAAAAGGTGAAGATTTGAAGAAGTTTGATTGAAGAAACTTAAGCTCAATATGCAATTTAATATTGATTAGTTTTCCAATTTTCAACCTTTCTGGACAAATCACATGTCGTTGGAATCGGAATAATGTGCACATTCCGAATATATTACTGTCAAACCAGTGATTGCAGAATTATTAATTTTTAACTTTTCAATTTTTGTCCCTTTTCCAATAAAGGGACCCTTCGTAAATAGCGTGACGGCCGCTGATTTCGAACATCGTCATAAATATACCAAGGGACCAATGAGAAGAGAATTGAAGAAACTACGTGTAAAAAAAAGGGTTAGAACACTCCTCCATCGAGAAACCACAACCCCCATGCGCGTCTTCAGGTCCTTCTCTCGGTGAACAGAATATAGTCTTGTATGGTCGCTAGCCGTGAATCCTGGTTGCTCTCGTCATCGTGCCACCTAAAGCTATCCCTCCTCACTGGAACCTTTCCCGGAAGGAAGGCCTAATGCCATCACAAGGCTCTTATTAGGACCAACCTCATAGTCGCTCTAACGACCGTCCTCGTCGAGGAACTTATCGCCCGTCCAATCATGCAGGCTAAACACGTTCAAGTCACAGACTTGTCTGCGGATGAAATATGTTTTTTTTTCTAAGGATTTTAGATGAAACGTCTTTCACCGATTTGATAGACATTTTTGTTTGACAAAGTTATGAGTATTTGAACTTTTAAAACTCGTAACGCAATTTCTGAAAATATTTTCTGACTTTTCCTTTAAAGTTCTGTATTTTCTAAAATAATATAGATATTTCTTCGCGACATAAATTTTGTATATGTATATTTTGTTAAATTTCCCATTTTTATCCGTTGATTTGGGCCAAAGTTCGAAAAGAAATCTTTAAATTGGTCAGGGAAAGAAATGTGGTCGGGAAAACCTCGAGAATTTCAAATTGTTTCATCACTAGACACCCATTCGTGCAAGAGACAATACAGAAGTCTTGGCTTCTGGGAAGCATGGGGAACTAGAGCCAATTAAAAAATTGCACGACTTGTTTAATAAAACCATATGGGGAAAATATCACTTTTCCCCAGATGTAGAATATGTTTACGTGAGAAAAATGTGTCGAGATTAGACTTCACTCCCTTCAGTTTCTTTTTCTGGATCTACAAAAGAATTGTACAAATCGTCAGAGATGTTCCTCCAAAAACGCTGCAAAATATAAAAATAAAATATTTGACAAGTCGGCTTCAAGTCTCCAAAGACGACTTGTTCAAATATTATTTAAAAAATTGTTATTTACTTAAAAATATTCTTCGAACTTTGTTCCATATTAAATTATTTTGCAAAAAAACTAAATTTTTACTCCGTTATAACATTATTTTTTATTGTGAAATCCTTCGGAATTTCTGGGTGCTAGCCAAAAAATTTATCATTTTAGACTATGAGATTTTTAAAAAGAAAAGATTTCCAAAGCGCCTAAAAAGATATATTTTTTTAATTAATAGTAATTTTGTAAAACAACATGTAGAACAGATAAAAATATTCTTGAATATGGCAAAAAATAATTTTCACGATTTATTTGATTTCGACTTCAGTGTTTTAAAACATCCTCTCATTTTACAATATGATAAATTAGTATGAAGCGTTATTGGACATTTAAAAAAAAAACATTAGGCAAAAATGGTGATCATCATTAACTGCTATTTGGAATCAATTTTAAATATACTACAATTTTCATAAGGGATCGTCCATATATTACGTAAGACGTTTTTCTTTTGTTTAAATGAAGACGAGAATAAAATTGCTGTGAAATTGAAAAGGACACGATATAAACAAAAGAAAAACGTCTTACGTAATATATAGACGATCCGTAAGTACAAAATTAGCAATTGTAGCCCGCCATATAAATACACTGGAACTTGGAAGTACGCACGGTTTCGAGAATTGCTTGCTGTCGCCTACATCGCACATCTAGACACTTCAAACGTAAACAGGCAGGGCCACATGAAGATTTCTGTTGTATTTGGAGGCATGATGCAATCTGATGCAACTAATGCGTTGAGAGTGCGGCCCTCAAGCCGCTCGTCACGCTTGACTGAGCGAGCCTATTTTTCGGCACTGCGGCTCCTCTTATCATGAAACTGCGAAGGCCATCAGTTTTAGGAACGCCGTAAACTTGGACTCCTTAATTCCAAGTTCCAGTGTAGTTTGAATAATTATTTTCGAGTTTTATGCTAACATAACAATGCACCGTGACTTAAGCACCGGGACTTAAAGTGTTCAAATTTTTGCAGTGGCCCTTATACATATTGAAAATTATTCCAACGATTAAATATATTAAATATATAACTAAGTCAGCAATGTTCTTCTATGGCTTCCATGCTCCCAGCAATCATGACAATCGATCTTAACAAATTATTTCGTCCAAGGCATGCCGACCTTTAATGGAGAAACCGCTATTACTCAAAATATTTTCATTGGTTCATTGGTTACGTAATATAGCTGAGAAGTGAAAAAGTAGTACTAACTAATAGAATAAATGGCTGTACATTTGGTTTTCAATTGGTCTTTTTTAACTAGATTAGTTTTGCAGCTCAGGTAGTGCATTCACTCGCATCAGTAACAAAGATTTGGACGTCCCATTCGATTGTCTTTGATTTTGTATTTGTATGTTCCATTCAGTTTTATTTGTTGGTTAATCTTTATTTATAATTTCCTTACACGAATTTTAACGTTCGTTAAATACGATCACTGTATAGTGTTAAGACTCCGGTTTTAATAACTAGGATTTCGAATTTCGCGCGTAATGCTGCCAAGTGCTGCCACCTACCTATCAACGGTAGCAACTGATCAAAATTGGACGCCTGACATCCTGTATTTAAAAATATCTCCTATTTTCAATTATTTTAAGTTCTCATGGTGTTAGACAGTTTCACTTCTTTCTTTCATATTCAATTACTTTTGCATTTTTAATTATATCATTAAGTCACGTTCTATTCGCTGTAATAATAAATCGTTGGAAAAAGGCCTAGAGCAGGTATGCATTGGAAGAGAAAAAGTTTTTGCTAGAACAACAACCAGGGGGTTTCAGCGCCCGAGCTGCCAGAGATAACTTTGCTGGATTATTTCCAAATCGGCCAGTACCAGCACTACGGACAGTTGAAAAAGCCCTTTCAGATTACCAAAGAAACGGATGTCTAAATCCCTGCCTACACAGAGCTGTACCCGAAGTAAGTTTTCGTAAAAGGCCGCTGGAAAAGCACGTACCGCTATTCAGGTGGGAAGGAGGAAACAGATTCTCCGCCCATTGAAAGACTAATTCAACCGAACTGACAAAAGTCTATTCGGTTCAATTATGTTATTGATAGATACATTCCGAAATAAACGGAATAGATTTTGTTTTTGAATTTGGTAGAACTTGGTAGTAGAATTTGGTAATAGTTCTAAATATTTAAATCGATTAGATAAAGTTTAAACGTATTTAAAAATTTATCTTATGTCAGATTTTTGGGAACCAACGCTGACTTTTTGGGCTCTTTTTTCACAAATCTAAAATCTGAGTGGAGAAAGTATTGTACATTGGAAAAATCAGTCTCACCAGCAGACTTTGGGCTTTTTGGGCTCGCCAAAACCGCCAAAAATAGACTATAAAAACAACCCTTATCATCTAAAAACTGCCCTTTGGAACAAAAATGGTTTAGTCCAACATTTCACTATATCGGAACTATGTGCTACTTGGATGTTAAAACTAAAAACTCCTCCCCCCCCACCCAAAAAATAGTTAGAGACAAGAAATCCTGACCCTACAGCAATATTCAGCCGCCCCAAAAGCCACCCCTACCACTGTAAGCTCAACGAATTCCAACTTCCTGCACGCAAAACAGCCAAAAAAATTTATAATTTAAAATAAATACACAGCTCACTCTCGGAAAACTCCGAGCTATATTCCCAAACCCACAGCAATATTTAGCCAGCGCGGAAAACGACCCCTACCACTTTAAGCTGAACAAATTGCAAGTTCCTCCACGTAAAACAGTCAGAAAATTTTTTAATTTCAAAGAATCGTAGAAAGCACATACAGAAAACTCCAATTTATATTCCTAGCCCCATAATTATACTAAACTGCACCTGAAAACTACCCCTACCACTTTAACCTGAACAAATCTCAACTTCCTCCTTATAAAGCAGTGCAAAAAAAATAAAAAAATTTGAATAATCACACAAGTCACCTTCAGAAAACTCCATGCTATATTATCAATCCCATAGTGATATTAGTTAGCTCCTGAAAACCACCCCTAACACTTTTTTGTGAACAAATTCCATCTTTCTGCACGTAAAATAGCCAACAAATTGTAGAATTCAAAATAATTACGCAACTCATCCTAGGAAAACTCTAAACTATATTCCCAAACTCATAGCGATATTCAGCCAGCCCCGAAAACCACCCCTACCATTTTAAGCTGAACAAATCCGAAGTTCCCTCACGTAAAACAGTCAGAAACTTTTAAAATTGCAAAAATCGCAGAAGCCACATACAGGAAACTCCAATTTATATTCCTAACCCCACAATGATACTAAAGAGCACTTGAAAACTCCCCTTACCACTTCAACCTGAACAAATCTCAACTTTCTCCTCATAAAACAGTAAAAAAATTTTTTTTTTCAATAATCACACAGTCACTTTCGGAGAACTCCATGCTATACTATAAACCCCATAGTGATATTAAGCAACCCACAAAAACTACCCCTACCACTTTTATGTGAAAAAATCTCAACTTCCTGCACGTAAAACAGATACAAAATTTATAATTTGAAAAAATCGCAAAAGTCACCTACGAAAAGCTTCAAGCTATATTACTAATCTCATAGTGTAAAGCAGTCAGAAATTTTTTTAATTTGAAAGATTAACGGAAGTCACCTTTGCAAAACTCCAAGCTATATTCCTAACTCCTTAGCAATATACAGCGACCCCGGAAAATCACCCCTACCACTTTCACCTGTACAAATTAACTTCACCCAATACGTTAAAAGAAAATTTTCAAGTAGAAAATAATTACATGAGGCCCCACCCTACAATAATATTCAGCAAACCTCAAGACCTACCCCTAACACATTGAAAGAAACCGAGCTTAGATGGCTTTGCTTAAAGATTTCGAAAATATTTTAAGTACAGGCTAGTCACGTTCCCTAGACCCTAAAGTACTCTCTTTGCTCCACGATAATAATTAGTAAACTTCAAGATCTATCCCTAATATTTTCAGGGACACTCATAAAATTCAAATGATTTGTTGAAAATTAACTTTTTTGTTAAAAATTCATATTCTCTGGTAATTTTGAATATTTTTACATTCTCATTCTAATGAGAAGGTGTTGGTTTTATGTAAAATTTGACATAGGCGGTTTTCATCAAATCTCCACGTTTTGAGACCCCCTGAGCTAGAAAAAACGATTTTTACTAAGGTGTCTGTCTGTAGTCTGTAGTCTGTCTGTCTGTAACCACGATAACTTTCGAAAAAATGATCAGATTTGATTGAGCTTTGGCACACTTTTTTATGGCCTAAAAAGAAAGAACGAGTTCGTTAACCAGCTATTTTGGATGAAAATTCAAAAATTGAGCACATTTTGAAAATTTTTGAGACCACTTTTTTTGAAGATTTGAAAATTCTATGTACGGTTATTAGTATTACGCAAAATGACGAACAAAATATTCTAATGACTTTTCGTGATAAAAAAAAATTACTGGAGTTATAGCATTTTCAAAATTCCAAAAAACAAACGATAATCAACATTTTAAGCCGAAAAACGCATGATATGAAAAAAAGTCAAGAGTAGAAAAACGTTGCTTCTTGAACACCCTATAATATTTTCATAACAACTTTTTGAATTTGCTGAAAAATAAAAAATTCAAATTTTGATCGCACGAAAAAATAATGAAAAATCAAAAATTCCATTTTGCTGTGAAACTATGCAAGATACGAGAAAAAATCATTCCACCAAAATTGTGCACCAAAAAAAGATCTAAAAATTTCTTATCATTTACTTTTTGATATGACGCGTAGTTTTTGTTTTATTCGTAAAAAAACAGCATTGAAAATAGAAAAATCAAATTTTTAGACGAATAACACGAGCTACGAAAAAAATGACAGGAATAAAATTTGTTCATCCAAGGAAGAGGTACAAATTTGTTGTGAATCATGTTTCGATAGGATGCGTAGTTTTTGTTTTATTCGTGAAAATAACATTGACAGTAAAAAAAATCAAATTTTTGAAAAAACAATGCAAGGTACGGAAACTGATGAATGAACAAAAATTGTGCATTCAAAAAAGATTCACAAACTTGTAATCAATTTTTGTTGTAAGAATATATTGAAAATGATAAAATTAACTTTTTTAAAAAACGGCACAAGCTAAAATAAAATTTCAACTAATAAAATTTGTCGCCTAAATTATATCATTATTTTTCATTTGAAATCAAATACAAATTTAGTAATTTGTATATGAAGAACATATAACACGAAGCACAAAGTGCGCGCTCAGTGTATTTACCAAATCGCACGCCGTAAGTGCGTTCAAACTTTTTTGTTTCTATCATACGGTGCACAGAACCGAGCGTGAAACGCAACGTTCAAATGATTTCCAAACAAATATCGAGCGCAAAGCGCGAGTGTCTGGATGAGAATGTGTTCCTTAAGGTCGATAGAACCTTGAGTAAATAAAGTTCCTTTTAAGTCTAAAATAAAAACAAATTTAACAATCACTTAATATGTAGAGGTTTTGATAATTTTATAATATTTGCAAACAAACTTTTTCTTTTCATCGAAGTCGAACACGAAGTTGAAAAATCTAGAGGAACCGAGCATAAAGCGCAATGTAAATACGCCCGAGCGCGTAGCGCGAGGTGAATACATAATCGAGCGCAAAGCGCGAGATAAATATATGATCGAGCGCGAAGCGCGAGATCCAACAGTTGCGCGCCCTAGGCGCGCTCAAACTTGCGAGCGAAGCGAGCCGCGCGCGAAGCGCGCGATGAGAATGTGCCTGCGAAGCAGGCAGATTTTTTTATTATTACATTGGCTATCTGTTTAAGAAATGTTACCTTAAAAAATCTAAATAAAAAAACTAATGAATAGTTATTTACCTAATATTTATTGGAAATGTTTAGCAAATTTTGACATGCCGATAACAATAACAACAGTAATTATTTCGTCTTTATCGCTTTATAAAATTAGTTATCTAGTATATGATACCTGTTCTTTTTTCATCCTTGACTTTCACCAGGATTCTGTGCTTCAGAATGTGCCTCAATAAAAATACTAGTTTTTTATTACAAAAAGGAATTTTTATTCCCCCAAAAACGCGTTCTCTGTATCTAAAGACAACTAGAACAGGTTCGGGACGTTTCAGTTTTGCCCCACCGAGTTGGGTGCATTTGAGAAGGTCCACACCTACTATCGGCGAGAAAATTTGAGTCCTCTGGCTTTGACGTTAAAAAACTAAGTGAAGAAAAAATGGTAGCTCAATGAATGAAGGATCATTTTAAAGTTCAAAATGTTGTACGTTAATGAAGCCTGGAATGAATATGCCAAACAAAATTGTATAGCTTACAGATCCGGAAATCTGTTAAAAAGTAGGGAAATTTGACTGCTTTTAAAAACAGTGAACTTTGGAACATAGTTTTTTATTGAAAAAATAATGGGAAAAATCTGAAAAAATTCGTGGTGGCATCTTAAATATTTCTAAATAAATTGCAGTTGAAAAATTTACAGAATATAACAAATTGTTCGCTTTTTGTACATAAATATACAACTGTATTATCTTCAGTTCTAATGAAGATAATGAACTGATTCAAATTAGAGGTAGTTAGTTGAACTATTTGTAATTATTTAAAATTTGAAAGAAGTATTTGCTTTTTTTTCTCTTCGTGCAAATTGCGATATTTGAAGACAGTATTTTATACTGGAAAGCAAGTGTAAAAAACCAACGGGGTACCTTTTTTTCATGGGGTCGTCCTCGTCTTTCCTCATCATGTGTTTCCAAGGAAGACGAGGACGATCCAATGAAAAAAAGGCACCCCGCTGATTTTCACACTTGCTTTCCAGTATAAAAAACTGTCTTCAAATATCGCAATTTGCACGAAGAGAAAAAGAAGCACATATTTCTTTCAAATTGTAAATAATTGCAAATAGTGCAACTAACTACCTCTAATTTAAATCACTTCATTATCTTCATTAGAACTGAAGATAGTACAGTTGTATGTTTATGTACAAAAGAGGAACAATTTGTTATATTCTGCAAATTTTTCAACGGCAATTTGTTTAGAAATGTTTAAGGTACCACAATTAATTTTTTCAGATTTTTCCTGTTATTTTTTCGCTAAAAAACTATGTTCCAAAGTTCACTATCTTTAAAAGTTTTCAAATTTCCCTACCTTTTAACAGATTTTCGGGTCTGTAAGCTATACAACTTTTTTTGGCATATTTGTTTCAGGCTCCTTAACGTACAACACTTTGACCTTTAAAATAATCCTACATTCATTGAGCTGCCATTTTTTCTTCACTTACTTTTTTAACGTCAAAACCAGGGGACTCGCATTTTCTCGCCGATAGTAGTTCGGTGCACTTAAAAACGCTCACACTTACCGAAATAATAAGCGAAAAATAGCAAACTTGCCGAAAAAACCTGGTCTTTTCTTAGGACTTGGTCCAAGTGGCTCGGAGAAAAAACCAGGTCTGCCCTACGTTTATACCTATACTTAAACCTAGGTTAAAACATAGGTTCATGTCCGCTGCGATTTTATGGTTTAACAAAAAAGTAAATCATTGCGACAAATTTTTTACAAAGAATTCAATTTTTCAATGAAAATAGCTCTAATTCATACAAATTGATTTTTATTAAAAATTTTAATTTTTATTAAAAAAGTGTATTAAAAGTTACCTGCTACATTTAAAATTTCTTTTTTTTTTTTTGGGCGGGATTTTGAAATAATAGTGAAGAATGATTAAATTTTCTTCACAATTCATCAACATTCCTCAAAAGCATGTCGCTACGAAAACAAAAGTATTTATTTTGTTAAGTCCGAAAACGTTATTTAACGTCTCGAACATCAAGAAGGTATAGCGATCCGCAAACTGCGGGCGCCTTGCAAATTTATTCGAGGTTTGAAGTTGAAGCATTCTTATATCCTTGGCGATTAATCTCAGTTGCGAGAAAGGGTAGCACTAGCGCTGCACACCGATCAAATGCGGAACTAATGCTCACGATTGGCCTGCGCGGCTGAAGGGGCATTTGTAGAGGGAGATTTAAATTAGTATCTCACACAGTATAAAGATGATATCATTTACAGCTTCCAAATCTAATTGAAGTTAAAAAATTGGAAATTAGCAGCACATAACTTTGTTCAAAATACACTATCGTGCAAAAGTTTACGTCCACCTCTTTTTTGATGACTGATAAAGTTCTCTTAATTTTAATTATGTCAGAGCTAAAATTTTTTCTCTCTAAAGGGTTGAATGCTTTTAAAATTCTGTATAAAATGAGCCCAGGATGTAGCCCACTTGTCTATCTTTTAAATAGACATTGCAAAAATAGTGTAATTTTCAATGTTTTCTTTGATTTTCAACAACTTCCGTAACAATAATAATCAATATTTGTTAATGTTCTTGGGCCCATTTTAAACCTATTTTTCTGGTTTGTAAATATATGAAACATATAACCTATATTCAATGGAATTTTAAAGAATTTTAAACACTTATTATATTTTTAAAGGATTCAATGACACTTGCAGGAGATTCAGAGAAATTCAAGGAATCCCCAAGCCACTTAATTTCCTATTTTTTTGGTGATTTTTAAAGATTTAAAAACATTTTATCCATGCAATAATTATGAAAGATTCGAGGAGATCAAATTTTTCTCAAGATTTCTGGAAACATTTTTAATGGTTCAGGTTTTATTTTAAATGAATAATTTTAAGTTCTGAAGATTTCAAAATGTGTGGAAAAAGAATATGGAAGACTTTGAGACAATTTTTTTTATTTTTCAGGATTTAAAAAATGTTTACGTAAACTAAATTTTGTAGGGTGTCAAGAGAATGAAAAAAATATTCTTAAGATTCATGGACAAATTTTTAATGATTGTCTTGTAATGCATTCTAAGAGAAAATTTAAAAAAATTACAAAATTTTTTTAATTATTCCCTAAAATTTGTAAAAAGACTGTATACAAGATTTCAAAGTAAAATTTTGCCATATTACATAATTTTAGAAAAAAATTGAGTAAGACTAAAAGATATTCAGAAGTTTTGAAACGATTAAATAATAATTAAAACTTACAAAGATTGTTTAAGAATTTTGTAAGATTTCACGAAAATGAGAAAAAAAATTTAGGTTCCCAGGAAAAATTAAAATAAATTTTTATTTTGAAAAATTAATTTTAAGAGATTTCAAAACATTTTAAAAGATTTTAAAAATGGTCAAGGAAGAATCTAAAAGTTTTGGAGGCATTTTTCTTATTTAGCAGAATTTAAAAAAAAAATCAGAAAAAATTTCAATAATTTTTAAAGATTAGAAGGTTGAGAAGGTCTGACAATAGTAAAAAAAAAATAATTTTCTTAAGACTAGTGTGGAAATTTTAAATGATTTTTCATTTTGAAAAATAAGCTTTAAGAGAAAATTAAAAAACATTCTTAAACATATCAAATGATTTCCTAAAATTTTGAAAAAGAGTGTAGAAGATTTTAAAGAAAAATGTTTCAATTTGGTAAGATAAGAAATACCGAGTCAATTCAAAAAATATTTAGAAGAATTAAAGAGATTCAAAAAGAATTTCAAACTTTACACAATTTAAAAAAAAGTAGATTCTTAAAGATTTCAAAAATTAACTTTAGAAGCTTCAAAAGAATTTCGAAAGGTTTCAAGAAAATTAACAAAGTTCCTTAAAATTCCTGGGAAAATGTAGAAGATTATAAGTCAATTTTTTTAGATTTTGAATCATTTTTCACAATATTAAGAAAAGTACTAGTCAGTTAAAAATATATTTAGGAATTTGAGACATTTTAAATAGATTAGAAATATTTAAAAACTTGTAAACATTTCCAAAAATTTATCAAATATTTCTTGATTTCTTCCAAACTTCTAAAGGTCCTAAACATCTTTTAAAAAGACTCGAATTTTTCCTAATATTTTGTAAACTCCTATAAAATAAAGATAGTTCTTCAAAATCTTCCAAATTCTTTTTTGACAAATCTGAAATATTCGAAAATCTTTTTTAATTTTCTCAAGAATCTTATAAAAATTATATTTATTCAAATTTAAAAACAAACTAATCTTACTTATTTTCTTGTTCTCAATTCTCCGAACTTAATTTCATCTCAAATTTAAGTATTTATAAACTTTTAACAAATACTTATTTGAAATTTCTTATATTGTATTATTATTAATATATTTTGTATTCTTTATGGTATTGAAAAAAAGTTTTGTATTGGTGAATTTCAATTTGTACTTACATTAAGTAACTTCAACATTTGTATGACTAAAAAAAATATTGAAAAAGCATTCAGTGTTACATCGAAATATTGTTTTATTTATTTCTAGACAATACTTCATCTTACAAAACCTTTTTTATTTAGAAAACGTCTATTATGTTTTAAACATAATACAAAAACTGGCACGTAACGGCGTTAAATTTTTTTAACGAAATTAGATTTCCCTCTACCAATACCCCTTCAGCCGCAAAGGCCCATTGTGATCATTAATTCCGCATTTGGTCGGTGTGCAGCGCTAGTGCTACCCTTTCTCGCAACTGAGATTATTCGCCAAGGATATAAGAATGCTTCAACTTCAAACCTCGAATTAATCCGGCGGCCGCGGCTTGCCGATCGCTATACCTTTTTGATGTTCGAGACGTTAATTAACGTTTTCGGACTTGACAAAATGAATACATTTTTTCGTAACGACACATGCTCTTGAGGAATGTTGATGAATCATGAAAAAAATTTAATCATTCTTCACTATTTTTTTACCCCCCCCCCCAAAAAAAACATTTGAAATGTAGCAGATAAAATGTCTAGGTCTGCCACTTTTTTAATACAAATTAAAAATTTTAATAAAATCGATTTGTATGAATTAGAGCTATTTTCATTAAATACATAATTGAATTCTCTGTCAAAAATTTGTGGCATTAATTTACTTTTTTTTAAAACCAAAAAATCGCGGCGGACATGAACCTATGTTTTAACCTAGGTTTAAGTATAGGTCAAAACCTAGGGCAGACCTGGTTTTTTCTCCCAGCCACTTGGACCAAGTCCTAAGAAAAGACCAGGTTTTTTCGGCAAGTGTGCTATGTGGGTACTATCTGTTTCAAAAATCCTGGCCCCTCTACAAATCATTGAATAACTCAATAAAAACAAATCGCTTGAAAAAAGGAAAAACATCTTGTCAATCCTCATTTTATTACGAATAAGTACAATAGCATTTGATCGCGATGCGTTCGTAAATTTCGAAGCAAATTTGCAGTGAAGGTGAAAAAACGTGGTTAAAAGCACATTTTGTAACTTAACTTTCGACCGTTGTATTTCGTGGAAAAATGCATGAATTCTTTTGAAAAAAATCGAGTAATTACCTTGAGGTTTTATTTTTGAGTACGTTTTCGAAAAATTCGAAAATATTTATAACTTTGGTGACGGCAGTAAATAAAAGCAAAGGATGCTAACTCAGCTTCTAATCAAGCTGGAAGGCTCTACTGAGGCCTAAAAAATTTCAAAAAAATCAACAAATTCAATGGTGGGTTTTTAAAATTTGTTAATTACATCAATAACACGCTATTGCATATTATTTTTTCCTGTTTTTTTTCTACGGTAGTCAACCTCAATTGTAATCGATACTTTGAAAGGGTTGCCGTCCACTATTGTCAAAGTCGGTTGACCCACGCGGCACATTCTACCAGATGTATGAAAGTTCAAGAAAAAAAAGGTCACTTTATGAGGCGAAGGATCAAGCAGGACATCGATACCCTGGAACCCGCTGAGAGTATCATCGACTTCTTTTGTGCCTCCAATCCCCGAAAAAAACGGAAAACCATAATGTGCGATAGCGTGTTATTGAAGTAATTAACTGTTTTTAAAAACCCACCATTGAATTTTTTTAAATTTTTTTTAAATTTTAAGCCTCAGTAGAGTCTTCCAGCTTGATTAGAAGCTGCGTTAGCATCCTTCGTTTTTATTTACTGCAGACACCAAAGTTATAAAGTATTTTCGAATTTTTCGAAAATGTAATCATAAATAAAACTTCAAGGTAACTACTCGATTTTTTGCAAAAGAATTCATGCATTTGCATCGAAAGTTACGAACACATCGCGATCAAATGAGATTGTACTTATTCGTAATAAAATGAAGATTGACAAGACGTTTTTCCTTTTTTTAAGCGATTTTTTTGATAGAGTTATTCAATGATTTGTAGAGGGGCCAGGATTTTTGAAACAGATATAGTAGTTCGGGGCATTTAGGAATGCTCACTCCTAGGTGCGTGCGGTTTAAACGCCCATTGGGCGTCTTCGGGTTGGGAGTCTAACATATATAATAAATTGATACGCAATAGTCAATATTATTTATCATTGAGTTATGTCATGCGGAAACAAAAAAACAAAAAAACGAAAAATTGTAGGAAAACCTGACATAATAATTATGTATTGTAGGCAAAGCTGTTATTTCTCGTCGGTCGAGAATACAAAAGAAAAAAAAATGAGCAGAAGTTCCAACGCGTGACTTGGAATTTGATGTGACTGGATAAATTTTCCTATGCAGACGTATGTTTTTTTTTTTTGCAAAAGTTGAGAAAACCGTCCTATTACGTGTGCATTAGTCATCTAGTATACTAATATTATAAGTTTTTTTAAACCGGTTGTAATGCAGGATATATGTACAACCTTGCAATAATGCGTATTAACAATTATACTAAAGCGTAAGTATGTACAATTTTTTTATTAACTACATTACTTAAGTGTAGTATAGCTGGAACTCGTAATTTGCGATATTCTTATAGATTTCATTACCAGTGTAGCCAGCAAATAAAAACTTAAATGACGTATTTGAATCTGTATTGAAATATGCTTGAAGGTATCGTAAAAACAGGATATGTAATGTGTATCATTTAATTTATCTTATATTACATATTTTAATGCAAAAGAAGCGTAGTTCATATTTCTAAATAATCGGCATATTCGGTTTTTAACCTGTCTCTACTTTTTGGCCCTCGTGGTGTTCCAAAATCATACCGTTTTGTCGATTTCTATCTGTAGGGATAACCGGTTGTTGGATTAACAATAACCTTCGATAATTCTGAAATCGCACAGAGACTGTCTTTTTAATTCTTTCGCATCCGTCTCTTTTTAACTGTCATATCGCCGCCTTCTTGTTTTCTCGGTTCAAAAATGTTGGCCGCATGTTTCGGTAACTGAGAAAAAAACTTACACATTATCTTCATGCTATTGTTTTTTATTTGATAAAAATAAAAGGGTCTAGGATTTTAAAAATTGAAAAATAGAACAAAAATTTTTTTTTGGACCGATCAAAAAGTTTCTGGTTTTCATTTTTATTAAATCCCTTACTACATTTTATTGTATACCATTAAGCCATTTCCCTTTCAGGGTAGGCGTGACACTACCCGATTCGGGTAGTGTTTCTAGGTGGATAGTTTCTTGTAGTAAATAACTACTACAAGTGTGGGCTCACCACACCCACGATGTGCCAACAGCACTCAGTTTTCTCGAATGGTCACCCATCCAAGTACTTACCGCGCCCAACGCTGCTTAACTTCAGTGATCTGACGAGAACTGGTTTTTTCAGCGTGGTATGGCTGTTGGCCATTAATTAATTTAATTAATTAATTAATTTACCATTAATTTGAAAATTATCAACTAATCAAAATAAAATAAATTTCCTTCTTTTTATTTTGATATATTACTTACATCCATAGATTTAATATTATTAAGTAGGAAGAAATCTCATTTTTATTAGTATTATTTAAAGTATTATAGTATAAGTATTATTATAATTTCACTGAAAAAAAATGGTTTAGCTGTCCCATCTAGACGTTTAGCTGGATTTCGTCTCCTAAGAAAATATAGCTGTGTTACCTAAATTTCTAGCTGTTTTAGCTAAATTGGCAATCTAGAAATTATCTAGCATTACAGCTATATTTTCTTAGAAGACGAAATCCAGCTAAACGTTTATCTGAGACAGCTAAACCATTTTTTTCAGTGTTGTATATCGAAATTATTCGTATTATCAATTCCATGTTATCTTGTCTGCATAATTTTATTTTCAAAATGAACTCGAACGCGGCTGATGCTATGCGCTATAATACTCAAAGTCCGGATAGTTTCAGACCATGCTTAACACTTGTCACAGTTTTTAATGTAAGTTACAATATCTATGAAGGATAAATTTCATTCGAAGTGTAAGCATGGAATGTACGAAAATGAAGTCTTGCGCCACGTCATACAGCTCAACTTACGCGCATTGTAAAAAAAGTATTAAAGGCTTATTTCACGGCTGATTTCAGGTATTAAACTAAAACTCGGAACAATCAGTCTTGAGTAAATTGATTCACTTCAGTCTTAAATTGAGACCACTGGTGGGATCACGGAGTAATTTGTTTTAATTTTAAAATAACAGCATGAAAAACTGATACCATAAAAAAGAGCATGCCAGTTCGTACAGTGCGCGAAGCAAAACGCGTCAAGTAGAAAGTATATAACTTATCACTTGTAACTAAACGGTTGAAAATCGTGCAAAATGTGTACACTGTACTTAGAAAATTTTCTCTTCCTAGAATCACTCCACAGTAGGCACTGAAGTCCTAAAAGTAACTGACAACCAGTTTTCAAAATTTGAATGCCTTCACAGTAAAAAGTATTACATACAATTTTTACAACTTAAATTCATAAATTGACTTAAAATCAGAGATCAACTTAAATTCAGCAAAAATTCAATTTAAGAAGGTTTTAAATTTTACTTTGGGTCTCTTTGTCTTACTTACGAATTTCTGCAACGACCAACGTCGTGAACAGTGCGATGTTTAGTAAGATTAACATGATGTTTGTAGGTGGAACTAATGCAATAGAACCCCACATGAACATGCAGTTACACACTGATGATAGGCGATCCTACTGAGTGATATTTATACCCTCGAGGCTATACCATGGCCTTAGAATTATTCTGATTTAGCAAGTTCAAGGTCACTGCTAGAATCTACCTACACTTTTGGACTGGAATCCCCACTAGGTTCTACCGCTTTTATCGATGCTTATACAATCGAGACTTTTCCGTTTAATTAAAATCACATGACTAATCATCACTCAGATACACATAAGCTTACGATAATGAAAAACATCGTGTAGTAGTTTACTCAAGCTTATGCACTTCTGATCATACGACAGGCAAGTAAAAAAGTTAAAGAGAAGAATTGTAGTTTTCTAAAAGGCCTATACTTTTTCCCTCCAACCTTTTTTGATGAGACTTGAATTTTCGGTTTTATTTATTGAAAATACTACGAAAAAATCAAAATTTCAAATTTTGAGTCAAACGACGCAAAATATAGGAAAAAGCTTCGAAAAGGAATTATAGCTTTTGGAAAGTCCTATAAAATTTCTCATTGCCGTTTTTGGAGAGGATTTGACATTTCGGATTCATTTATCGAAAATACCATGAAAAAAAATAGAAAATTAAAATTTGGAGCCAGACGACGTGAGTACTGAGAAAAGTTTCCAGGTAGAATTGCAGCTTTTAAAAAGTCCTACAAAATTGTCTTTAATCATTTTTTGATAGGACTTGTCATTCTGGTTTTATTTATCGAAAATACAATGAAAAAAATAGAATATTCAAATTTTGAGCTAGACGACGTGAGATATGGAAAAATGTGCTAAAGTGGAATTGCAGTTTTTGAAAAGTCTCACAAAATTGTTTTACGATTCTTTGATAGGACTTTTCATTTCGGTTTTATTAATCGAAAACACTATAAAACAAATCGAAAATTCAAATTTCGAAGCTAAGGACGTGAAATACGGAAAAAGTTTTCAGCGAGGAATCGCAGCTTTCAAAAAGTCCTACAAAATTGTTTTAACCACTTTTTAATAGGACGTATCAGGATGAAGTTTTGGTCAAATGTGCATTCTGGGGTAGCAAAAAACTGCAAAGAATTTTAGCCTTCAAACTGAATTTTTTTTTAATTTATGGAGGGGGAAAGAAAAATAAAAAAGTGGTTTTTCTCGAAAACCGCTTGACCGATTTTCACGAACAAAATATATGTTATTAAAACCGATAATTAACAATGAATGGTTAAAATTTTTAATTTTGTAATAGATTGAAAATTTTTCAATGTATAGCTATAACATTAAATCAATAGACATATACGACAGTGTGCGTAAAGGTTTAAACAAAGTTAAAGTTATAAAGAGAAAAGAGTTCGGGCAGAAAACTTATAAATCCCTAATTCCATTCCCATGATTTTTTCCCCTTTTAATTCAATAAAATTTTATTTTTATATAAATGCACTGAAGCTTACAACAATAGTTAAGGTTATAAAGAGAAAGGGGTTTGGGCAGAAACCTTATTAATCCTTAATTTCATTTCCATAATTTCTTCCCCTTTTAATTCAATAAAATTTTATTTGTATATAAATGCACTGTCGAATACGCCTATTGATTTAATGTCATAGCTATCCATTAGATCATTCTTAATTTATCACAAAATTACAAATTTAAACAATGTATTGTTAATATTATTATTAGCAATTAAAAATTGTAATTTATTATTATTAAATTCTTGTTATACAATAATTATAATGAGTATAATATATATATATATATATATATATAGTGTTTAGTAAATAATAATATAGTAATCAATAATATAGCAATAATATAGTAATCAGTAATAATAATTTACCTTCATTTCCATGACTTGCTTCACTATTTAATACAAATAAATGGTCGAGACTAAACGTACAATAATTTATTCTTTTTTAAATTTCTTCCTCAGATTATAACTTGAATTCGTATTTATAATTTGTTGCCTCTCGATGTCTTCTCTTTCGGCTTCGATGGTAATTTCAATCAACTCATCTTCACTTATTCCATCTTGTCAAAAATCAGCTGTAATTAATTAACATTCAATTAATTTTATTTATTTTATGTTATAATTATAAGTATAACTTATCTTTACTTATAATTTCGAAAAACCTGATATAAAAGATTTTTCATAAGTTTCAATCAAAAATGCTTCATACAAGTTTTCCGCTTGTTCAAGTTCTCTTATGTTAAAGAACTCTATTACTTCTTATATGTCCAAAAATTTCATCCATCTATCATCTATTATTTTTAACCAATAAACAATTCTAATAAAATTTATTTAATTTATTTAAGACGAAATAATTTATTAATAAATTATAAAAAAATGTATATTATAAAATAGATATGATTGCCATATTTATCTTCTTGATCCATTTTTATGAGTATAATACTCTTGTTTATTTTAATTTAATTGATTCTGTATTTACTGTATAGACGTAAAATATAACTGTCAACTCTATCATGCTCGGTGACGGTTACCAAGGCAGTTTTTATAGTTAACATAAATGTCAGTTTCAAATTCAAATTTGTAGTTCAAACTTTAAACACATATTTGAATATTAGAAATGGCTTGTCTCTCTAAAATAACTGAAAAAGCGAGAAAAATGAAAGATAATAGAAAAATAAAAAATGAATTGAAGAAAAAACAGAATTCACACAAAGTAAAAGATTATTATAATAAACATCGAGATACTATATACGAAGATGTTAGTTTTTGATCTACTGATCCTTCAGTTTATTTTAAACAAGCTCCACGACGTGGAGCCTCTTCAGGTAAAACAATTATTCTTCTCCATCATTTATCTGAGGAACATAGAACGACGTTTCTTATATATAACAACATTTTATAGAGAATATAACATATTTTTAGATATGGAACATAGCCTATAAACTTACCGATACGACGTTTACATGACAGAATTAGTATTCTTGATAATGTAAGACATCTCTTTAAAATTTCTTTTTCTATAGTGGTTTTCATGACTTAAAATCTTAGTTTTTTAAAATAAAAATTGATGATGATGAACATGCGAGTGATAAACCAATGCAGTACCTTTTTCATCTTTTTTACGGTCATTTATGTGCTCTTTGATCCTAGTTGTTGTGTACCTTTTTGTCTGTCCTATATAAACTAAACCACATTCACAAGGAATGCGGTATATGACGTGTGTTTTTAAATCGAAAGGAGTAGCATCTTTGTTATTAGAAAAGCATCTAAACAACCCATTTTGGTATGTAAAGACTACTTTAATGTTAAATTTTTTAAATAGATTAGTAAATGACCTGGAGAGTTCATTAACAAATGGCAAAATCACGATTTTGCTGTAGTCAAAGGCTTGTGAGTTATTAATCTGAATCTGTACGTTATTGTTATTGATCTTTTCAACTCTTTTATTAATGTATTTTTTTATAAATCTGGTTATGGAAAAACTGCTGGAGCAAGATGTATTAAAAAGTCTTTCTTTTGATTATGTTTTCTTCTACAGGTATGTGGATGATGTTTTCACATGCCTGCATGAGGATAATATTTATCAACTATTAGAGGTTTTTTAATGCATACCAGCCCAGAATCCAGTTTACTATTGAAATTGAAAATCATTGAAAACTTAATTTTTTGGACGTTACCATGATTCGAGAAAACAACAAACTCATTACTAATTGGTATCGTAAGGACATTAATTCAGGTAGATATATAAATTTTAAATCTAATATTTCGATTAAAGATAAAATTTTGGTAATTTATAGTCTTACTGATAGGGCTATTAAATTATCTGATACGAAATTTAGAGATGATAATATTTTAAAAGTTATATAAATTTTAAAACAGAATGATTATCCTATCAAATTTATAAAAAAATACATTAATGAAAGAGTTGAAAAGATCAACAACACTAATATACAGATTCAGATTAATAACTCACAATCCTTTGACTACAGCAAAATCGTGATTTTGCCATTTGTTTATGAACTCTCCAGATCATTTACTAATATATTTAAAAAATTTAACATTAAAGTAGTCTTTACATAGCAAGATGGTTTATTTAGATGCTTTTCTAATAACAAAGATGCTACTCCTTTCGATTTAAGAACACACGTAATATACCGCATTCCTTGGGAATGTGGTTTAGTTTATATAGGACAGAAAAAAGGTACATAAAAACGAGGATCAAAGAGCACATAAATGATTTTATAAAAGATGAAGGAGGTACTGCATTGGTTTATCACTCGCATGTTCATGATCATCAATTTTTATTTTCAAAAACTAAGAATTTAAGTCATGAAAACCACTATAGAACAAAAAATTTGAAAGAGATGGTTTACATTATCAATAATACTAATTCCATTATTAAGAGATCGGATGTAGAATACCTTAGTAAAATCTACCATAGTCTTATTTTATCGACTAACAATGGTTTTTAAAAAAAGTATATAAATATCTTTAAAATAGACGCTATCGTCCATCTTCGTTTAGACTTGTGG